>SJXQ01010921.1:22519-50549 GCA_006408695.1 Aepyceros melampus | reverse complement strand
GGGAGGGGGGAGGTGGGGGTCGGGATTGGGAGTTCATGTACACTCGTGGCTGACTCACTCATGTCAATGTATAGCAAAATGAATACAGTATTGTAAAGCAAAACAAACTAAAAAATAAAAATCAATTTAAAAAATCCATTTTATTTCTCTTTCCTTCATATCAACTTTTGAAGTTTATTCTGTCCTTTATCATCCCTCACCTAGATATGGTAATAGTTTCTAAATTTATCTCCCTGACTCCTGACTCTGTTCTCCTTAAATATATCATATACCATGGTTCCAACAAGGTAATCATTGTAAAACTCAAATATAATTATGATAATTCCTCAGTTAAAATATTCCATGATTCCTCAATACCAACTTACATTGTAAACACAAATGAAATGTCCTGGTATATAAAATCTTTTATTTATTTATTTTTTAAAATTAATTTTTATTTTTTAGTTTGTTTTGCTTTACAATACTGTATTCGTTTTGCTATACATTGATTAAAATCTTTTATAGTCTATTCCCAATCTACTTTATCAGACTCATCTTCCTTTAACCCTAATATATTTTTTTTCTGTTTTCCCACTTCATTTCCGTTGAAGGGCTCTCTCCATCTATGAAACATTTTTTTGTCCCATATTTGGTTTTTTGTTTCAGAATTAGATACTGCATGAGGAAAGAAAGAAAAATGGTGTTTACCTGTCTGTATTATACATGTTCTGACTTGGAGTACCAGAGATTCTGCAATCTGAGAACTGGCAACAATTCCTTTCCTAGCAAATGAGAGACAATAGTTTTATATGGCAACTATTGTCCTGCCACTTCATCCCTATTCCCACTTCATTTCCGTTGAAGGGCTCTCTCCATCTATGAAACATTTTTTTGTCCCATATTTGGTTTTTTGTTTCAGAATTAGATACTGCATGAGGAAAGAAAGAAAAATGGTGTTTACCTGTCTGTATTATACATGTTCTGACTTGGAGTACCAGAGATTCTGCAATCTGAGAACTGGCAACAATTCCTTTCCTAGCAAATGAGAGACAATAGTTTTATATGGCAACTATTGTCCTGCCACTTCATCCCTTCTCTTCTTTTTTTTTCTCCTCTTCTGGTCGAATTTCTAAACCCAAACATAGCAACATCTGAGGCATAACTAGAGTAAAGTGGGTGGTGGTGGTTGTTCAGTCACTAAGTCGTGCTGGACTCTGTGACCTCATGGACTGTAGCACACCAGTCTCCTCTATCCTCCACTAGCTCCTAGTTTGCTTAAACTCATGTCCATTGAATCGGTGATGCTGTTTAGCCATCTCATCCTCTGTGGCCCCCTTCTCCTCCTGCCCTCAATCTTTCCCAGCATCAGGGTCTTTTCCAGTGAGTCAGTTCATTGTGAGTAGTGGAAATGGCATGCAAACATGGAGAGGGACATGGCTCGCGATGTATTCAGACAGGTGAAATCTCCACAATTAAAATATTGTTTGTGTAAAGAGACAGGAAAACCCTGGTAATAGTTATGTAGAAATTTTCAAAAGCTTTTCCATCAGTTCCTAAAAATCCAATAACCATGAATCAGATATGAAAGACAGCTAACAGACCAGAGTTGCATTAGAAAATTATCTTCCAAAAACATAGAATTATTTGCATCATTCAGTCCTCAAGCTGTAGAACTGAAAAAGAGATTCAAATAACATCCAAAGCACAGGAAGTAGAAACAAGACAAACTTTACAAGCAAACACAAGGCTTCAGTTTAGGCAAAACTTATTTTATTCAAGGAAAATATAGAGAAAGAAAACAAAGCAATTTAAAATGTGGTACTAAGGGGAAAATACTACAATATGAAAGCAATAAAGTCTTACTCTTAAAACGCAGAGTAAATAGATACCTATGAAAATAATCTATTGTAACAGAAGAAAATATCTTTATACCCTCAGGGAAATTCAATAACAGTAGTATAACAAACATAGAGGACAAAAAGGTGAAATACAGGAGTCAAGAATAAGTAGGAAAATGAACGAATAAGAAGAAAGAAAGAACTGCTAGAAAATTAACAATAAAAGAACTTCATTAACTGTCACATTTAAGTAAGAGCACAAGATAGTAGGGAAAACTGAATTGGTTAAATATAGGAAAAACTTGAGCTAGACTACAGAGATAACAATTAAGAAAACTATGAGATAGGTGCTGTATTTGAATAGATTGAGAATTTACTATATATCAAGCCTTATATAGCATTTATCTATTAGACCCAATTTTCATTCATCATAATACAGTTATTCCTAGTAGCAAATTTATCAGATAGAGGTTATTATCTTCTTCTGTTTACATATGAGAAAGTTACAGATTAGGAGCTTAACTTGGCAAGCCTGGAGAGATGGTGAGAACAAGGGCTATTGACTCTAGGTTGAGGAAAATGTTATTAACTCTTCTTATAAAAATAAAAATCTCTATCATAAAAAAACTAAAACTATAGTTGAAAGACTGAGAACAACATATGGAAGACGTATGACAACCAGACATGTAATTAGCTTATTTTAACTGTGACAGGAAAACATGGACAATGAACAGCATATGAGAGACGATGGTCTGAGGACATTTATAGGCAAATCATAAAAGAAATATGGCCCAGTAACATACTTTGAGTAAATAATAATAGATAGATCTGCTGAAGAATCATTAGTACATAGGTATGCTGAAGAACCATTTAGCAAGGTAAGTTAAAAGCCTTAAAAACTAAGATAAATTTTAAGACAAAAATCTGCTCTCAAGAATTTGTCATCATAGATAAATTAATTTTATGAGGCACAATTGCATATGTTTGTTACAACATATATTTCTCATAGTATTGTTTGCAACAGGGTAAAAAGAAATAGTTAAGTGTGCTAATATGGGACATTAAATAAGTTATTGAATATACAGTGAATCATTTTTATGAAATAATTTCCAGCTATTCAAAATGATGTTACATCTGTATTAGATGGGAAAAGATGCTTCAATTATAATATGTGAACAAAGTACAGAAAAGCATGTATGACATCCTCTATGAAACTCTTTTTGCTTATTTGTGTTTTGTATTCTTTCCATAAAGAACTTAGATTATTCACATTAAAGTAAATAGAAACCTCCCAGTGAAGAAGATTCTTGGTTTTCCATAACTTTAATGTAATAAAGCTCCTGTCCCTAAGACCATATCTTCATCTTCTTCTTCTGATAACATCACCTAAATCATTCACAAATATTTTGCTAAGGACAGACAATTAGGAAAGATATACCACAGCAGGACTGCCTGGAAGGAAGTAAGTGGAACCATTTGTGGAATGCAGTTCCTCCCAGTTGCCCCCAGAAACTGAGAGGAAGGAGTAGAGATACTCTGGAGCACCCTATTCATGTCCTCTGAAATCCTCTGTCTGTACCACCCAGTGCAGAAGCAAGGTAATGTAGAAGTGTGCATTTCAGTAGCAGGGAAAGAGTGAGACTTAGATCTAAGGGAAAACAGGACCAAGAGCAGAACAGGGGCATACAGAAACCAAAAGGGCAGATGCCACTGAATTCTCTATCAATCACCATTATTCAGAAGTGCCTGGTCTGAGAGAGTGATCTACATATAGAGAGCCAAAGGGCTATAGGTAGGTTCATTCTGGTTTCCCTGTGTAGTCTTGTTTTAGGTTTGTTGTTTTAGTATAAATTTTAATAATGCTCTCTGTCCTTCTCACAAATGTCTTACTTTAAATGATAAATTACATCATTGTCCTAGCTGTGACTTCCTTCCTCAGATTCTTTTCGTAATCTAGATTTTCAAAAATTGGTAGAGGTAATACCAAGAAGAGGATGTATATGGCCAAATTATTTTTATGTATTGGAGGCCAAACAAAACAGAATCCTTTGGAATAGCAAATTCAATAAGCATGGTAAAAAATCCATGCAAAAACAAAATTTTAAATCCCAGAAGGTATTATAATTCTCATAGGCTGCTGCTAGAATAGTAAACTGGAGCTGAATTTTTATTTAGATATCTTAAAGTCCATAATATATAGTAAAGTAGTAACTGAAACAAATATGAAGTAATAGCTAGAAAAGATGTGGATGCATACTCACATCAAAAAAGAACTAAATCGTGCTAAGGAAGAAGCATAAGGAAAAGCTCTATGCAGCCAAACATAAGTTAACAAAGGAGATTCCTAGGTACTGCAATTTTGGTTGTTAACCATTTTATTCTTTCAACTTTTCTATAGTTTCCATTTTTCCTACATTGAATTTGAATTATTTTTTTAACCTAACAGAGCATTTAGAAATTGAAGTTGTAGTAATTATATGAATGATGATGTCTAAATGCCTTAATGCTTAGCATACAGTAAGAGCTCAAATCAATTCAGTTCAGTCACTCAGTCATGTCTGATTTTATGCGACCCCATGAATTGCAGCATGCCAGGCCTCCCTGTCCATCACCAGCTCCCGGAGTTCACTCAGACTCATGTCCATCGNATCTGAGCCACAGTCAGCTCCCGGTCTTGTCTTTGTTGACTGTATAGAGCTTCTCCATCTTTGGCTGCAAAGAATATAATCAATCTGATTTCGGTGTTGACCATCTGGTGATGTCCATGTGTAGAGTCTTCTCTTGTGTTGTTGGAAGAGGGTGTTTGCTATGACCAGTGCATTTTCTTGGCAAAACTCTATTAGTCTTTGGCCTGCTTCATTCCACATTCCAAGGCCAAATTTGCCTGTTACTCCAGGTGTTTCTTGACTCCCTACTTTTGCATTCCAGTCCCCTATAATGAAAAAGACATCTTTTTGGGGTATTAGTTCTAAAAGATCTTGTTGGTCTTCATAAAACCATTCAATTTCAGCTTCTTCAGCATTACTGGTTGGGGCATAGACTTGGATAACTGTGATATTGAATGATTTGCCTTGGAGATGAACAGAGATCATTCTGTCGTTTTTGAGATTGCATCCAAATACTGCATTTTGGATTCTTTTGTTGACCATGATGGCTACTCCATTTTTTCTGAGGGATTCCTGCCCACAGTAGTAGGTATAATGGTCCTCTGAGTTGAAATCACCCATTCCAGTCCATTTTAGTTTGCTGATTCCTAGAATGTCGATGTTCACCCTTGCCATCTCTTGTTTGACCACTTCCAATTTGCCTTGATTCATGGACCTGACATTCCAGGTTCCTATGCAATATTGTTCTTTACAGCATCAGATCTTGCTTCTATCACCAGTCACATCCACAACTGGGTATTGTTTTTGCTTTGGCTCCATCCCTTCATTCTTTCTGGAGTTATTTCTCCACTGATCTCCAGTAGCATGCTGGGCACCTAATGACCTGGGGAATTCCTCTTTTGGTATCCTATCATTTTGCCTTTCCATACTGTTCATGGGGTTCTCAAGGCAAGAATACTGAAATGGCTTGCCATTCCCTTCTCTAGTGGACCACATTCTGTCAGACCTCTCAACTACATTAGTAAATATTTATTCTAATTCACATATTTCACTTATTTGATCACTATAAAGTTTATTTCAGGAAAGGAAAAATTGTTATGATAAAATTTATTTTTATATTTAAAACATGGTAAAGGCTCATATTAGGAAATTTATAAGTTATTCTTATATTTCCCTTTACATTTTTATATGTATTATTTTAATAGATCAGTTATTGTGTTATTTTAAAAGGTCAGTGTTCATTCCAATCCCAAATAGGGTAATGCTAAAAAATATTCAAACTACTTCACAATTGCACACATTTCGCATGCTAGCAAGGAAGTGCTCAAGTACCTTCAAGCTAGTCTTCAACAGTATGTGAACCGAGAACTTCCAGAAATTCAAGCTGGATTTAGAAACGGCAGAGGAACCAGAGATCAAATCACCAACATCCATCGGATCATAGAAAAAGCAAGACAGTTCCATAAGAACATATACTTCTGTTTCATTGACTATACTAAAGCCTTTGACTGTGTGGATCTCAACAAACTGTGGAAAATTCTGAAAGAGACAGAAATAACAGATTACTTTACCTGCCTCCTAAGAAAGCTGTATGCAGGACAAGAAGCAACAGTTAGCACCGGACATGGAAAACTGACTGTTCAAACTTGGCAAAAGGAGTATGTCAAGGCTGTATCTTGTCACCCTGACTTTAACTTGGGCTTCCCTGCTGGCTCAGATGGTAAAGAATCCACCTGCAATGTGGGAGACATGGGTTCGAGCCCTAGGTTGGAAAGATCCCTTTATATGCATAGTACATCATGTGAAATGTTGGACTGGATGAAGGTCAAGCTGAAATCAAGGTTACTGGGAAAAATATCAATAACCTCAGATATGCAGATGACACCACCATAATGGCAGAAAATGAATAGTAACTTAAGAGACTCTTGATGACTGTGAAAGAGAAGAGTGGGAAAAATGGCTTAAAATTCAACATTCAGAAAACTAAGATTGTGGCATCTGGTTCTTTCATTTCATGGCACATAGATGGGAAAAAAATGGTAACAGTGACAGACTTTATTTTTTTGAGCTCCAAAATCACTGTGGATGGTGACTGCATAAAGTTAAAAGATGCTTGTTCTTTGAAGAAAAGCTATGGCAAATCTAGAAAGCGTACTGAAAAGCAGAGACAACACTTTGCCAACAAAGGTTCATATAGTCAAAGCTATGGTTTTTCCATTAGTCATGTGCAGAGGTGAGAGTTGGACCATAAAGAAGGCTGAGTGTCAAGAACTTATGCTTTCGAATTGTGGTGTTAGATAAGACTCTTGGGAGTCCCTTGGACAGCATGGAGGTCAAACCAGTCAATCCTAAGAGAAATCAGCCTTGAATATTCTTTGGAAGGACTGAAGCTAAAACTCCCAGACTTTGCCACCTGCTGTGAAGAACCAACTCATTGGAAAAGACCCTGATGCTGGGAATGATTGAACAAAGGAACAGAAGCGGGTGACAGAGGATAAGATGTTTGGATGGCATCATCACTTAATGGGCATGAGTTTGAGCAAGCTCTGGAAGATGGTGAAGGATGGAGAAGCCTGGTGTGCTGCAGTCTATGGATCACAAAGAGTTGGACACAACTGAGCAACTGAACAACAACAAATATGAAATACTGACATGTAAATACATGGTAGCAAGTGGGTCATTCTCTTCAATGGAGGGTTTAAAACATGAAATATTTCTCTTTAAAAATTTTGTACTCCCTATCATGATTAACTCTCTTGCTTTTTCCATGATCCAGTGGATGTTGGCAATTTGATCTCTGGTTCCTCTGCCTTTTCTAAAACCAGCTTGAACATCAGGGAGTTCACGGTTCATGTATCGCTGAAGTCTGGCTTGGAGAATTTTGAGCATTACTTTACTAGCATGTGAGATGAGTGCAATTGTGCGGTAGTTGGAGCATTCTTTGGCATTGCCTTTCTTTGGGACTGGGATGAAAACTGACCTTTTCCAGTCCTGTGGCCACTGCTGTGTTTTCCAGATTTGCTGGCAAATTGAGTGCAGCACTTTCACAGCATCATCTTTCAGGATTTGAAACAGCTCAACTGGAATTCCATCACCTCCACTAGCTTTGTTTCTAGTGATGCTTTCTAAGGCCCACTTGACTTCCATTCCAAGATGTCTGGCTCTAGATTAGTCATCACATCATCATGATTATCTGGGTCATGAAGATCTTTTTTGTACAGTTCTTCCGTGTATTCTTGCCACCTCTTCTTAATATCTTCTGCTTCTGTTAGGTCCAGACCATTTTTGTCCTTTATCGAGCCCATCTTTTCTTGAAATGTTCCCTTGGTATCTCTAATTTTCTTGAAGAGATCTCTAGTCTTTCCCCTTCTGTTCTTTTCCTCTATTTCTTTGCATTGATCGCTGAAGAAGACTTTCTGCAAGGAGATCCAACCAGTCCATTCTGAAGGAGATCAACCCTGGGATTTCCTTGGAAGGAATAATGCTAAAACTAAAGCTCCAGTACTTTGGCCACCTTATGCGGAGAGTTGACTCATTGGAAAAGACCCTGATGCTGGGAGGGATTGGAGGCAGGAGGAGAAAGGGACGACCGAGGATGAGATGGCTGGATGGCATCACAGACTCAATGGACGTGAGTCTGAGTGAACTCCGGGAGTTGGTGATGGACAGGGAGGCCTGGCGTACTTCGATTCATGGGGTCGCAAAGAGTTGGACACGACTGAGCGACTGAACTGAACTGAACTGAACTGATCATGATTAACACATTTGTTAACTGTAATAATTTGAACAATGTATTAATAACATTCTGTGAGATGAATGAGACATTTTAAACACTGCAAGAATCTTCACAGCTAGAAGAGGACAAAAGGAATGAATGTGATGAATAATGAGGAAAAGAAAAGTCTACCACATAGACATGTTTCCCTGTTTGAAAGCAATAAATTCATATTCTATGTTAAACACAAGTAATAAACCACAGATGCATGAACACACAATTATACTGTTACACAATTATACACTATTATTATATCATATAATAGCTAAGTATATGTTCTTACACATGTACTTTGAAGCAATGTGAAACTGGGTTTCTTAACAAAATTGACAGAGTTGAAATCCTTGGTGTGAATACTTTGACATGTGTGTGTGCCTGTGTTCAGTTTTGTCTAACTCCTTGTGAGTCCATGGACTGTAGCCTGCCAGTTTCCTGTGCCCATGGGATTTCTCAGGCAAGATTACTAGGATGGACTGCATTTCCTCCTCTGATATCTCCCCAAACCAGGGTTCAAACCTGTGTCTCTTGTGTCTCCTGCATTGACAGGTATATTCTTTACCACTAACACCACCTGCAAAGTCCAAATTTTGCTAAATAGTCTCTGCTTAGTTGGAGCTACTTTTTATGAATTTTATTTCTCTAAGTACCTCATATATGTAAAATCATACAGTTTTTATCTTTTTGTGACTTTCCCTCAGCTCGATGACCTCAAGTTTGATTTATACTGTAGCATTAGTTACAAGTTTCATTCTCTTTATTTTTTTTAACTTTTTTTTAATTTTTATTTTTACTTTATTTTACTTTACAATTCTGTATTGGTTTTGCCATACATTGACATGAATCCGTCTCGGCTGTACATGAGTTCCCATTCCTGAACTCCGCCCCCCCCCCACCTCCCACCCCATATCAACTCTCTGGATCATCCCCGTGCATTCTCTTTAAACCTGAATAATGTTCCCCTGTTCCTGAATTGCAGCAGATTCTTTACCATCTGAGCCAGCAGAGAAGCCCCTGGAATAAATATATATACATATATAGCCTCTTTTTATTGGATTTCCTTCCCATTTAGGTCACCACAGAGCACTGAGTAGAGTTTCCCGTTCTATTCAGTAGGTTCTCACTAGTTACCTATTTTGTACCAACTATAGTAGTGTGTATATGTCAATTTCAATCTCCCAGTATATCCTACTTCCCTTCCCCTCATACCTATATGTCTGCTTATTGCACCTGTGTCTATTTCTGCTTTGCAAATAAGTTCATCTGTAAAACATGTTAATTTTTAATGTGTAAAGTTGGTTTCATTAAAAAAGCTTAATCTTGAGTTGTTTTATTGTCTTAGAAAATTCTGTTAAAAATCACAATGGTGCTAATATAAAAACAAAATCTAATCTGAAATTTACTGCAGGGCATTTTCTTTTAAAGCCACGTCGGTGTTTGCTACTTGTCATAAAATAAAAAAAATGGAAAGTTGTCTCCATGTAGTGGAATACTAAACATGTTTATCAGGAAATGAATATATTGAAACATGGACTGTTTCGCTGCATTTGCAAGTGTGTACTTGAACAGAACTCCCAAGAAATTTTATGAGGATTCAACACCAACCCATATTTATTCATAATGATTATATTCTGGAAGTGCATGTAGTTTAACATATCAGTCACATATAAGACAAAAATAATGTAGGATTAGACTGCAGAACCGTAGTTATCTGCCTACCATCTATTCTCCATTTTTTAAAAACGAGAAGTCCTAGGTTACAAAGTTATATTTCCAAACAGAAACTGTTGGATTTTCCTTCCCAGAAATCTACTTAAAGAGAGCTGACTCTGACCTTTTGCTTAATGCTTTCCTCTCCTTCCTTCTTGCTTTCTAGAATGTGGATTTTGTGACTAAACCTACAATTACTATCTTCTGGAAATGAGTCAACCTTGAGTTTGGAAAATTGTCACAAAGATCACAGAACAAATAAAAAGAGAATGGATGTGTAATGACTCTGGAACTCCATTAAAACCATGTCAACCCTGATCTACCTACATCTGGAAGGAATCATTTTACATAAGAAAAACTTAATACTTAAAGAAAGTAGATTTTAATATTGTTACTATTTTACAGAGATAAATTTAATGAAAACCAATATAAAATTTGGTACCTAGAAGTGTCTATTAAAATTAGCAGATCATAAACCATGGAACTGACTGAAGGGAGAAAATGTCAGGACAAATATGAAACATTCAGATAGTGCAAACTAGAGAAATGATGATTCTTGCTATGTGACGACAAAATATAGGTTCATATTTTAGCCTGCCCTGTATTAGAAAGCAGATAACATGCCAACCAAACTTGTAATATTACACCTCTTCTATTATACAAAAGAAATAAATAAAAGCATAGCACATACGCAGTCTTCTTTGTTACTTTGAAATGATAAATTGAAATTAGAGCTGGAAAGGGCATCAACAGAGAACAAAGAAGCACGTCTTGAGGAAGCTAACTGCCAAAGTCTTGCAGTCTAGTTTCACCAAGAGTTCATTAATTTGGAATCTAGCTGGGATAAAAAATGATAAATTCTGCTTATTCTAACTTGATGCATTTATCAACCCTGGATGTTAAAAGGCAACAACAGTAGGAGATAACACCATGGTTAAAATCTTTCAAACAATTTTCTTAATTGTTTCTTTGTCATATAATGAGAGTAAACACATTGATGAAGGTCAGAATAAGGCATGGCAAGCCTACATGAGCCTGTTATTTCAAGTCGATTCAAAACAGTGTTGTTTTAATGAATAGAAGATAGGAAAAACACACAATTCACTATGCAAAAGAGAATATTCAGACTTACCAACTGTGTCTGGATGAGAAGCTTCTGATCATTGATATGTAAAGTTGACTGGAAGAAATATATCAGACAGTTGCTAATATTTTTTAGTACTTTTGTGGCCAATAAAACAGTCTTAATTTTCTAAAAGAGAGCCTGGTATCCCAAGACCTTCACTAGAAGAACTTGTGCATCTCCCAGAAAGGTATCTTCCCAAAAGTGCAGGTCAGACATAGTTGTGGATGACAACAAAGAAGAACTTCTCAGAAAGCAAGCTAAGTGTGTGTGTGTACATGTGCATGTATTTGCACATATTTATATGATAAATATGGAGGGAAGAAGAAAGGGAGAGGTAGAGAAAGAGCCAGAGACAGAACATAGAGTATCAGATGCATCATCTAATTCATCTCATTATCTTAAAAACTATGAAATAATAATCAATATTATTATGAGTATTAGATTGTTATTGTTATCATACTTACAGATTAGGTAATGGATTTTATATAAATTAAACAATCCAAACAAAAATTGTGTGTAAATGGAAAAGCTAGCGTTGGCTAACTACATAGACTGTGCCCTTACACATGGAAATTAAATTGGAAGAATAATAGTATAAATATTTCCAGGTGGTGAGACTATAGGTGGTTTTATTTTTAATGTTATAGACTTTTATTCTACTATGAGAATGCAGGGAAAAGCAATTTAAAAATTACCTTAGTCAAGCTTACACATGCAGAATATTCCACTGTATAATGTACCATGATGGTTACTGATAGCACATCTAATTTCTCACTATTACAAGCTAAGGTACCACACATATCTGGGAAAATATACATATTATGTATATACAAACATACATAAATATATATGCATGAGTTTTTCCAGTATGCATGGGGATGAGACCTCTGAATAAAAATGTTTACGCATGTATATTTACTGCTGTGGCTGCTAAGTCGCTTCAGTTGTGTCCGACTCTGTGTGACCCCATAAACGGCAGCCCACCAGGCTCCCCCGTCCCTGGGATTCTCCAGGCAAGAGTACTGGAGTGGGTTGCCATTTCCTTCTCTAATGCATGAAAGTGAAAAGTAAAAGTGAAGTCGCTCAGTCATGTCCGACCCTCAGCGACCCTATGCACTGAAGCCCACCAGGCTCCTCCATCCACGGGATTTTCCAGGCAAGAGTACTGGAAGGCCATTGCCTTCTCCAGTATATTTACTAGATAGTGTCTATAGATTGGGCTTCCCAGGTGGCTCTAGTTAGTGATAAAGAACCCACCTGCCAATGAAGGAGACATAAGAGACATAGGTTCGATCCCTGGGTTGGGACATTATCCACATCTCATATGAGACTTCTGCCAGTTTAGTCAGTACTTCTTAGTTTTTACAAGTTTAAAATTTGTTTTTTAACTGAGGGTATTTCCTAACTGGCTCCTGATGAGTTAATAACCCATTTTAATACTGACAGTATTTTTGTGTTCTTGAAGATCTTATCTATTCTATATATCAGTCCTTTATTGTAATATATTAGTCACATATGGATCTTTCTTCTTGATGATCATTTTTCTTTTCAATTATTCATGGTATATTTTGATTTCTATTTTAACATCATCAAATGCATCAAGCATTTTCTTTTTGATTAACACATTTTGCATTTTGCTTAGAAAGTCCTTTCCTGGTGAACATATATATATATATTCAAAATATACTTAATTCTTCTAGCAACAATTGTTAGCAATTCAAATGAAGTACTATCTACCAGAAAATCTAATTAGAGGCTCACTCCCGAGATTTTTCTTGGGGGATAGTTACACAGGCACCCTCTGCTGGGCATTTATCCAAATTCCAGGCTCCCAGAAGAAAAGCAGATATTCTGCAGAAACCACATTGTTCACATGATTTAGGCACAGGAAGCCATTCTTCTTACAGAATTCTTACAGAGAACCCATCTCTTTCAGAATTTTCCACAGTTTATTGTGATCCACACAGTCAAAGGCTTTAACATAGTCAATAAAATAGAAATAGATGTTTTTCTGGAACTCTCTTGCTTTTTCAGTAATCCAACAGATGTTGGCAATTTGTTCTCTGGTTCTTCTGCCTTTCTAAAACTAGTTTGAACATCCCCAAATTCACGTTAATGTACTTTTGAAGCCTGGCTTCAGGAATTTTGAGCATTACGTTACTAGTTTGTGAGATGAGTGCAATTGTGCAGTAGTTTGAGGATTCTTTGGCATTGCCTTTCTTTGGGACTGGATGAAAACTGACCTATTGCAGTCCTGTGGCCAATGCTGAGTTTTCCAAATATGCTGGCCTATTGAGTGCAGCACTTTCACAGCATCTTTTAGGATTTGAAATCACTCAACTGGACTTCTGTGGTATCTAAAAATACAAAACCATGAAATTCATAGATGCAAAGAACAGATTGGTGATTGCTGTGGGAGGGGTGCATATAAATTTAACAAAATATATTTGCAACTGATAACATCTATTTGATAAAAACAATAAAATACTGATGACAGAAATAAAAGTTCCTTAAAAAATTGGACTATATCCTACCTTCTTGAATTTGAAGAAGTAATGTTTGTAGGATGTCAATTTTCCTCAGACTAATCTATAGATTCCATATAATCCCAGCACTCACTTTTTTATTTGTATATTTCAGGATTTCTTTGGGTAGAAATCAACAAATACATGTAAACATTTATGGCAAGCAGTGGAACTAGGAGAGCAAAAGCAATTTTGTATAAGAAACATAATGTAGAGAATGATTTTATGATTTACTACAAATTACATTAATCAGTACAATGTGGTACTTGTGAAAGTATCAGTTCAGTCTCTCAGTCATGTCTGACTCTTTGCAACCCCATGAATCGCAGCACACCAGGCCTCCCTGTTCATCACCAACTCCCACAGTTCACCCAAACTCATGTCCATCTAGTCGATGATGCCATCAAACCATCTCATCCTCTGTTGTCCCCTTCTGTCCCTGCCCCCAGTCCCTCCCAGCATCAGGGTTTTTCCAATGAGTCAACTCTTCGCATGAGGTGACCAAAGTATGGAAATTTCAGGTTTTTCTTTCTCCTCTTTCACTTTCATCAAAAGGCTTTTTAGTTCCTCTTCACTTTCTGCCATAAGGGTGGTGTCATCTGCATATCTGAGGTTATTGATATTTCTCCCAGCAATCTTGATTCCAGCTGTGCTTCTTCCAGCCCAGCATTTCTCATGATGTACTCTGCATCTAAATTAAATAAGCAGGGTGACAATATACAGCTTTGTGTACTCCTTTTCCTATTTGGAACCAGTCTGTTCCATGTCCATTCTAACTGCTGTTTCCTAATCTGTGTATAGGTTTCTCAAGAGGCAGGTCAGGTGGTCTGGTATGCCCATCTCTTTCAGAATTTTCCACAGTTTATTGTGATCCACGTCTTTTAATTTTATGGCTGCAGTCACCATCTGCAGTGATTTGGGAGCCCCCAAAAATAAAGTCTGACACTGTTTCCATTGTTTCCCCATCTATTTCCCATGAAGTGATGGGACCAGATGCCATGATCTTCATTTTCTGAATGTTGAGCTTCAAGTCAACTTTTTCACTCTCGTCTTTCACTTTCATCAGGAGGCTTTTTAGCTCCTCTTCACTTTCTGCCATAAGGGTGGTGTCATCTGCATATCTGAGGTTATTGATATTTCTCCCAGCAATCTTGATTCCAGCTTATGCTTTTTCCAGCCCAGCGTTTCTCATGATGTACTCTGCATATAAGTTAAATAAGCAGGGTGACAATATACAGCCTTGACATACTCCTTTTCCTATTTGGAACCAGTTTGTTGTTCCATGTCATAGATCAATGAAATACAATAGTAATTCCAGAAATAAGCCAGTATATATGGTTAATTACTTTTCTCAAAATTCAAAGATAATTTAATGGAGAAAGAAGAGTTATCAGATGCTGGTGAGTCATCATTAAATATCATTTTGAAAAATTCTCCAAGCTAGGCTTCAACAGTACATCAACTGAGAACTCTCAGAAGTTCAAACTCGATTTAGACAAGGCAGAGGAACCAGAGATCAAATTGCTAACATCCTTTGGATCATAGAAAAAGAAAGAGGATTCCAGAAAAATATTTACTTCTGCTTCATTGACTATGTTAAAGCCTTTGACTGTGTGGATCACAAAAAACTGCAGAAAATTCTGAAAGAAATGGCATTAACAGACCATCTTACCTGCTTCCTGTGAAAACTGTAGGCAGGTCAAGCAGCAACAGTAAGAACTGGACATGGAACCACGGACTGATTCCAAATGGGAAAGGAGTACATCAAGACTGTATATTGTCACCCTGCTTATTTAAGTTTTATGCAGAGTACATCATGCAAAATGCTGGACTTGATGAAGCACAAGCTGGAATCAAGATTACTGAGAGAAATATCAATAACCTTATATATGCAGATGATACCACTCTTATGGAAGAAAGTGAAGAGGAACTAAAGGGCCTTTTGTTGAAGGTGAAAGAGGAGAGTGAAAACCCTGGCTTAAAACTCAGCATTCAAAAACCAGGATCATGGCATTTGGTCCCATCATTTCATGGAAAATAAAGGAGAAGCTATGGAAACAGTGACAGACTATTTTCCTGGGCTCGAAAATCACTGCAGATTGTGACTACAGCCATGAAATTCAACAGCACTTGTTCTTAGAAGATAAGCTATGACCAACCTAGGCAGCATATTAAAAAGTAGAGAATTTACTTTGCTAATAAAGTTCTGTCTAGTCAAAGCTATATCTTTGTAGTCATGTATGGATGTGAGTTAGACTATAAAGAAAGCTGAGTGCTGAAGAACTGATGCTTTTGAACTGTGGTGTTGGAGAAGACTCTTGAGAGTCCCTTGGAATGCAAGGTGATCAAAGCAATCAATCCTGAAGGAAATCAGTCCTGAATATTCATTGGAAGGACTGATGCTGAAGCTGAAGCTCCAATACTTTGGCCACCTAATGGGAAGAACTGACTTACTGGATAATACTCTGATGCTGGGAAAGATTGAAGGCAGGAGGAGAAGGGGACTACAGAGGATAAGAAGGTCAAATGGCATCACTAACTTGATGGACATGAGTTTCAGAAGGTTCCAGGAGTTGGTGATGGAGAATGAAACCCAGGGTACTGCAGACCATGGGGTTGCAAAGAGTTGGACACGACTGAGCGATTGAGCTCAACTGAAATATATCAGTGGGCTTCCCCAGTGGCTCAGCAATAAAGGATCCTCCTGCAATGCGGGAGACTTAGGAGACCTGGCTTCAATCCTTGAATGGGGAAGATCTCCTGGAGGAGGGCTGCCAACCCACTACAGTATTCCTGGTTGGAAAATTCTGTGAACAGAGGACCTGTTGACCTATGGTCCATGGTGTTACAAAGAGTCAAATTGGACTGACTTGATTGAGCGCAAATATGCAAGTATACTTGGATAAGTGAAAAACAAATCACAGACTGAAAGAAAAAAAATGCATATTATTAAATCATTATTCTTGTTCCAAGTATTATCACAACTTAGATTCTTAGAAATTTTATATATATGTAGCATGCACATGTATGTACACCGAACTCTTCTGTTGCCAAAAGCTTGTATGCCAAAGGTGCCTGCACACATTTTGCTGAATTTCATCAACAAGTCTACTCTCACCTGAATTTCTTTTGAATTGCTTCTAAACAACTGATACACATTGCTGAAGAAAATATCCATAAAGCAATTAAATATTCTTTAATATATCATCTTTTAAACTTTAATTCATTTATATGTCATTATGGTGTCCTAAACATCTTCGCATTCTTTCATAAGAGCCTATAATTTTTACATCATATATTATGTCTACTACTGCTGCTCAAAACATTCTGCTTTCACTCATTTCAGGTTTGTTGGCTTTCTTATGGAAAGGTTAGCTTGTTGCATGAATGAATTTTGGATAAATGAGACATTCTCTTTTTTGAATAGGGTATAGTTAGCAGTTTTTGTTGAAAACAACTCTGTCTGATTTCTTAAGGAAATAATTTCATAGAAACAATTAGGTCAAATGTGATAATGAGCATAATTATTTCAGAATAATTAGAGATATATCTTCTTTTGTCATTTACGTTTTAATATCATCAAGCAGTCTTCTCACTGACAATATAATAATTTAGAGTTACTCTCCACAAGCTTTCCTGAATCATGTAGTTAGTTATGATAAAAAGCGATTAATTAATTTCTGAGGTAAATTCCAGATCATCGTAAAAACTTGAATGATGATCACTTATGTATTTCATCAATCAACTGTAATAAGAATACTATTGTTTCTATTAAAAATGAGCTTTTTAATACTATCATTACTCAGTATGAGATTCCTGCCAAGTGTGATCACAGGGAAATCCTCAGGATGAAAACTGAGTGCAAGGAAATATCAGCAGTGCCTTAGAAAGGATTCAAGGGGAATTAGGACAGATCAGGACTAGATGTCAGAGAAGGCAATGGCACCCCACTCCAGTACTCTTGCCTGGAAAATCCCATGGGCAGAGGAGCCTTGTAGGCTGCAATCCATGGGGTCGCTGAGAGTTGGACACAACTCAATGACTTCACTTTCACTTCTCACTTTCATGCATTGGAGAAGGAAATGGCAACCCACTCCAGTGTGCTTGCCTGGAGAATCCCAGGGACGGGGGAGCCTGGTGGGCTACCATCTATGGGGTCGCACAGAGTCAGACACGACTGACGCGACTCAGCAGCAGCAGCAGGACCAGATGTATCTCCCCATGATTCTTATAGCTCACTTGCTGAAACTAAACTCAAATACACTGACTCTAAGATGAAAAAAAAAATCCATGGAAAATGAAACATATATTTTAAAGACTTTATATGATTTAACTAACCTCACTGAAGCCATTAAATACTACTTTAGTCTGATATTTTCACATATTGGTGTATCACACTTCAGGTGTTAAGTCCTAACAGGTCAGGAAATATAGTTTTACTGCTTTTATTATTTTTGGTTTAACATGTAGCCCAGTACTCCAATTATGAGATTGTGATATTAGGATATTTTATTCACTTTAACTGACATTTATTGACTGGCCCTTGTGTATCACACACTGTGCTCATTTTAATAATTATACACATTTTCAACTCAACTTGAGCAATCTCTGCCTGAAGATTCATCATTTTTGATCAATGAACTTCATCTAATCCCCTCTCACTTCTTCTAGTACGTTATGTAACGTATCGCTTCATCCTAGATTTTCATATACTTCTTTTTGTGGCTTCACTTTTCTGCTTTAAAATACACAATTTCCTCATCAACATTTTACTTATTTACCCTTTCAGAAATTTTTATGAACATACACATTCAAAATTTATTGATCATCTATTATGTATCATGGGGTCTTCCAAGTGCTTGAATTACATTATAAATGCAAAAAGTCTCTCCCTGAAATAGGTGACATCCTATTTGGTGGAAAGACACAATGTATTAAATGTAGTAAATAATTTAAAGATCTACTATATTAATAGGTAATAAGTGCTTAAAAAAAAAACCTAGAGTAAGGGGTATAAAATACTTGTGAATAAAGTAGAAGTGGTTTGCAATTTTATCCAATATCATCAGTGCTGGCTCCATAAAGAAAGCAACACATGTCAAAATGCTCGAAGGAGGTGCAAGGTATTCATTAGGATATCTGGGAGCAGAACTTTCCAGGAAGAGGAAACGTTGTGGCCAGAGCAGCAGGAGTGCAGAGTGAATAAGGAGGGAAAGTTCAGGAGGGGAGATCAGAGAGACACTGGAGGCTGTCATTTGGTTGGGATTTGTAGGCCATCGTACGGCTTTGGGATTTTTACTAGTGAGGTGAAGATCCAGTAAAGAATTTTGTCCAAAGGGGTAACATGAGCATGCCCATGTCTTGGGATATAGAGCAAACTTGGTCCCATGGAGACTAGTTAGGACTCTCCTGTGTGAATGTGGGCAGGAGAAATCGTGGCTTAGGCCACCACCGTGGTACTAAGAATTGCAGAGAAGTGGAAGAGGCTGAATTCTGGATGTATTTGTAAAGTAGAGAAGACAGCTTTGGATGCAGGGGATAAGAAAACAAGTGTTAAGAATGTCTCTAAAGTTTTGATGAAAAGGATTGAAAGGATTGGATAGTCAGAAACTGGAAAAGAAGGAGAGGTGAAGTTATCTTATTGGTTGGAAGAATTCAGGAGTTCAGTTTTAGACATGCTAAGTTTACCCAGAACTCCCACACTAGGCATAGATCCTGTGAAAATCATATTTCAAAAAGACACATGTACCCCAATATTCACTGAAGCACTATTCATAATAGCCAGGACATAGAGGCATCCTAAATGCCCATCTACAGATGAATGAATAAAGAAAATGTTGCATATATACAATGAAATATTACTCAGCCATAAAAATAAAAGAAATTGAGTCAATTGAAGGGGTGTGGATGGACCTAGAGTCTATCATGCAGAGTGAAGTCATAAAGAGAAAAACAAATATTATGAAATAATGCATATATATGGAACCTAGAAAAATAGTACAGATGATTCTATTTACAAGGCAGAAATAGAGACGCAGATGTAGAGAATGGACACAGAGGAAGGGGAGGACGGGACAAATTGAGAGACTATGACTGACATGTACACACTGCCGCTGCTGCTCGCTTCAGTCATGTCCGACTCTGTGTGACCCCATAGACCCCAGGTTCCCCCATCCCTGGGATTCTCCAGGCAAGAACACTGCAGTGGGTTGCCATTTCCTTTTCCAATGCCTGAAAGTGAAAAGTGAAAGTGAAGTTGCTCAGTCGTGTGCAACCCTTAGTGACTGCATGGACTGCAGCCCACCAGGCTCCTCTGTGCATGGGATTTCCCAGGCAAGAATACTGGGGTGGGATGCCATCACTTTCTCTGACATATACACACTACCATGTGTAAAGTAGGTGGCAAATGGGAACATACTGTATAGCCCAGGGAAGCAGCTTGGTGCTCTGTGATGACCTAGATGGGTGGGACTGGGGGGTGGCAGGGAGGTCTAAGAGGGAGGAGATACATGTACATATTTAGCTTTTGTACAGAAAGAAACTAGTAATATTGTAAGGCAATTATATTTCAATAATTTTTTTTAATAAAGTATTTACTTCCAAGTGGAGAAATCATGCAGGCAGTTGGGTATACGACTCTAAGTTTCAGGCAATAGTTTGGGTCTTAGAGATTATTTTAATGGTATTCAAAGCCAAAGACTGGATAAGATAACCAAGAACATGAGTAGACTGGGAAGAGGGAAACTGATCTACAACGTACTGGGGAACTTCTGTTGTGAAAAATATGTGGATGCAAAACAAAATTGTTATTTATTATCATTTTGTTAGAGTTGCCACAAAAAGAGGATTCAGGTATAATTGCTAACTTGTAAGGTCAAGGTAATACTGGTGGTGGTACAGAAAAATAATACAAATAATACAGAGAAGGAAGACGTGAAGTGAAAGTGAAGTTGCTCAGTCGTGTCCAACTCTTTGTGACCTTATGGGCTGTAGCCTACCATGCTCCTCCATCCATGGGATTTTTCAGGCAAGAGTACTGGAGTGGGTTGCCATTTCCTTCTTCAGAGGATATTCCCAACCCAGGGATTGAACCCAGGTCTCCCACATTGTAGGCAGATGCTTTATTATCTGAGCCACCAGGGAAATCAGAAGGAAGATGGAATAACCAATGCTGCTGCTAAGTCGCTTCAGTCGTGTCCGACTCTGTGCGACCCCATAGACTGCCTCCTACCAGGCTCCTCTGTCCCTGGGACTCTCCAGGCAAGAACACTGGAGTGGGTTGCCATTTCCTTCTCCAACGCATGAAAGTGAAAAGTGAAAGTGAAGTCACTCAGTTGTGTCCAACTCTTAGCGACCCCATGGACTGCAGCCTATCAGGCTCCTCCGTCCATGGGATTTTCCAGGCAAGAGTACTGGAATAACCAATAAACATGTGTTATTAAGATAACTTGCAATAGTTGGTGTCAACAGCCTAATTTCAAAGGTAAACTTTAAATCACTGGATTATCACTTGGTGGTAAATTTAAAATTCACTTTGACTATTAAGTGGTGTGAAAAAAAGTAAATTCACACATACATATTTAATAATGAGGCAAAAGTAAATAAGAATAGATACAATCTTAAAAGATTATTTACACACGGACATTGATTAGATTAATTTTAGGTTTGTTTCTGGTGAATAAGGGCTTCCCTGGTGGCTCAGAGGTTAAAGTGTCTGCCTCCAATACGGGAGACCCGGGTTCGATCCCTGGGTCGGGAAGATCCCCTGGAGAAGGAAATGGCAACCCACTCCAGTATTCTTGCCTGGATAATCCCATGGACGGAGAAGTCCATGGGGTCGCAAAGAGTCGGACACGACTGAGCGACTTCACCTCACCTCTGGGAATAAAGATACCAGGAGACAACGTAAGTATTTTCAAAGAAAAATAACTATTAGAAATATTATGTCTATTAAAATCATCATACAAGACTGTAACAAAATTAAAGACATTTTATAAACACAAATACTGAGAAAGCATTTTAAGTGTAAAGTCTTGTTTTAAAAAATCAATGAAAGAACAGCTTAAAAAAGAGAATGTATAGACTATTGAAAACAAAAATGAACAAAGAAAAAATTTTAAAAGTAGTAAAGTTTTAAAAGTTAATTCATTAATATGGAAAAAGATGATAAAAACTATAAAATGCCATAACCTTAACAAGATTTGAGATGTATTCACCGCACTGATAAAGCAGGCACATGTCTACTTTAGGAAGGAAGAAAGAAATGTCTGCTCTTTATATCTCTTTATTTATTTTTACTTTGTTTTCTTTTGCACTCTCATTTAATAAATGTGTTCTAGATTTTTAAGAAATGCAACACAATTTCAGACATTATATTTCAGACATTTCTTTAAGTACTTTAGATTTCCTTTGTTGTAATTTCAGCTATAAATTTAACATTTTTAAGGTAATATATCAGTACTTTTTATAGAAGGAATAATCCCAATATCCAGAAATACAGAAAGCTTAAATCTCCAACTTTTTTCCAACCATGAACACCCAGTATTATTTATGTTTTTACAGTCAATTGTAATTTATACACACATTTGACAACTATTTTGTTCATTAGCAGGTTTACTTTTCCACTCCTTTCTGGTTTTAGTTTTAACTGGAGGATATTTTTAGTACTTTAAAAATTATGCCCAGGAAACCACAACCTTTCTGAATTTGTTCATCTAAATGTCTACTTTCCTCAGATGTAAAATTTGAGATAGGAAATTATTTTTTACAATAATTGAACACATTTCATGACCTTTTGGCATCTTTTATTAATAAGTAAAGTCTGTAGTTAGCCCACATTTCTTCTCTCTGTGGTAGTTGTTCAGATTTCTCTTGCTTTTATGGCTGTTTTCCAGTGGCATTGACTTGTTAGTCTTGCTCAGTACTTGATGCATTTCTTCCATCAGAAAAGCCTTTTTTCTTTCAGCATTTTATAACACATATACCAACTTCTCTTTAAATATTGACTTCCTTCCCAATCTTTAGTTACTACTTCTTCAACTTTTATTGTCTTACTCTTCCTTTCTCCTTCCCTTAAGACACTGATATTTTCATATATTTTTATCTTTGTGCTATATTTTAGTGATTTCCTCATAAATTTCTATTTGTAGTTAATCTTAATTGACTTTTGGTCAAACACTCTGAGGTTTATTTCATTGCTTAATGGATATATTCTTTATATTAGGAGATCTGTTTTCACTTGATTAAAAAATTGTTTCTGTTCTGTAGAATGTCTTTCCATTTATCTTTTCCATTACGGTGCAGGAGCTCTTTAGTTTAATGTAGCTCCACTTGTTTATTGTATGCCTATTCTTTTGATGTCTAATCCAGAAAAATATATTGCCAACACTAATATCAAGGATTTTTTTTCATAAGTCTACTTCTAGGAATTGTATGGTTTTAGGTCTTATATTTAATTCTTTGATCCATTTTGAATTAATTTTTGTGAATGGTATAAGACAAAACTCCACTGTCATTTTCTTGCATGTGGATAACCAGTTTTCCCAACCCCATTTATTGATGAGACTACCCTTTCTTCATTGTATGTTCCTGGCACCTTTGTGAAGACTTACTGAATCATAAATGTGTGGGCTTGTGTTGGAACTCTTTAGTCCATTTCACTAGTCTGTTTTGCGTGTATTAGTCACTCAGCCATGTCTGACTCTTTGTGACCTCATGGATCATAGCCTGCCAGGCTCTTATGAACATGGAATTCTCTAGGCAAGAATATTGGAGTGGTTATCCATTCCCTTCTTCAAGGGATCTTCCCAACCCAGGGATCAAACCCAGCTCTCCTGCATTGCAGGTGGATTCATTACTGTCTGAGCCAGCAGGGAACTATGTACCTGTAAAAGGCACTGTATCTGATAAAGGGTTAATATCCAAAAATGTTAAGGTTTCATACAGTTCAATAGCAAAATAATAATAATAATAAAATTAAAATGGGCCAGGAACCTGAAAAAAAAAAGAAAAAAACTTTTCCAAAGAAGATATACAAATGGCCAGTATATATATGAAAAAGTGCTCAAACTTACTTACCATCAGGGAAAGACAAATAAAAATGACAATGAGATACTACCTCACACCTGTTAAGATGGCTATCATCAAAAAGACAAGGATAACAAATGTTGGTGAAGATTTAGATAAAACACTGTTGGTAAGAATGTAGAATGATTCAGCCATTATGGAAAATAGATCTTTTAATCAGAAAATTAAATACTGAATGATAAATGATCCAGTAACCCCACTCTTGGATATATATTCAGAGTGGGCACGGCAACCCACACAGGATTCTTGCCTGGAGAATCACATGGACGAAGGAGCCTTGCAGGTTACCATCCACAGGATCACAAAGAGTTGCAACGACTGAAGCAATTTAGCATGCAGCATGGAATTTAGCGTCTGAAAGAGATATGTGTGCACTCACTTTACTGCAGCAGTATTTGCAACAGCCAGGTTAGAGAAACAAATTAAATGTCCTTTGATGGTGTGGGTGTGTGTGTATACGTGTGTGTGTGTATATACATATGCATTTATGTATATATATAACCTATATACATAACATGTATACATATATACATAAACATATTAAAATATATGATCAGTCATATAAAAGGAAAGATAAAGGACAGAAATAATAAAAAGTCATAATAAAGGACAGAAATGGTCTGGACGTAACAGAAGCAGAAGATATTAAGAAGAGGTGGCAAGAATACACAGAAGAAGTGTATGAAAAAGATCTTCATGACCCAGATAATCACGATGGTGTGATCACTCACCTAGAGGCAGACATCCTGGAATGTGAATTCAAGGGGGCCTTAGAAAGCATCACTACGAACAAAGCTAGTGGAGGTGATGGAATTCCAGTTGAGCTGTTTCAAATCCTAAAAGACGATGCTGTGGAAGTGCTCTCTCAATATGCCAGCACATTTGGAAAACTCAGCAGTGGCCACACAACTAGAAAAGGTCAGTTTTCATTCCAATCCCAAAGAAAGGCAATGCCAAAGAATGCTCAAACTACTGCACAATTGCACTCATCTCACACGCTAGTAAAGTAATGCTCAGAATTCTCCAACCCAGGCTTCAGCAATACGTGAACCATGAACTTCCAGAAGTTCAGCCTGGATTTGGAAATGGCAGAGGAACTAGAGGTCAAATCGCCAACATCTGCTGGATCATGGAAAAAGCAAGAGAGCTCCAGAAAAACATCTATTTCTAATTTATTGAGTATGCCAAAGCCTTTGACTGTGTGGATCACAATCAACTGTGGAAAATTCTGAAAGAGATGGAAATACCAGACCACCTAACCTGCCTCTTGGGAAATCTGTTCATATGAGGGTCAGGAAGCAACAATTAGAACTGGACATGGAACAACAGACTGGTTCCAATAGGAAAAAGAATATGTCGAGGCTGCATACTGTCACCCTATTTATTTCACTTATATACAGAATACATCATGAGAAACAGTGGTCTATATGAAGCCCAAGCTGGAATCAAAATTGCCAGGAGAAATATCAGTAACCTCAGATATGCAGATGACACCATCCTTGTGGCAGAAAGTGAAGAAGAACTAAAGAGCCTCTTGATGAAAGTGAAAGAGGAGAGTCAAAAAGTTGACTTAAAGCTCAACATTCAGAAGACAAAGTTCATGGCATTTGATCCCATCACTTCATAGCAAATAGATGGAGAAACAGTGGAAACAGTGGCTGACTTTATTTTGGGGGGCTGCAAAATCACTGCAGATGGTGTCTGTAGTCATGAAATTAAAAGACACCTACTCCTTGGAAGGAAAATTATGATCAATCGAGACAGCATATTAAAAAGCAGAGACATTACTTTGTCAACAAAGGTCCGTCTGTCAAGGCTATGGTTTTTCCAGTGGTCATATATGAATGTGAGAGTTGGACTGTAAAGAAAGCTGAGTGCCAAAGATTGATGCTTTTGAACTGTGGTGTTGGAGAAGACTCTTGAGAGTCCCTTGGACTGCAAGGAAATCCAACCAGCCCATCCTAAAGGAGATCAATCCTGGGTGTTGACTGGAAGTACTGATGTTGAATATTAAAAGACACCTACTCCTTGGAAGGAAAATTATGATCAATCGAGACAGCATATTAAAAAGCAGAGACATTACTTTGTCAACAAAGGTCCGTCTGTCAAGGCTATGGTTTTTCCAGTGGTCATATATGAATGTGAGAGTTGGACTGTAAAGAAAGCTGAGTGCCAAAGAATTGATGCTTTTGAACTGTGGTGTTGGAGAAGACTCTTGAGAGTCCCTTGGACTGCAAGGAAATCCAACCAGCCCATCCTAAAGGAGATCAATCCTGGGTGTTGACTGAAAGTACTGATGTTGAAGCTGAAACTCCAGTACTTTAGCCACCTGATGCGAAGAGCTGATGCATGTGAAAAGAACTTGTTGCTGGGGAAAATTCAGTGTAGGAGGAAAAGGGGACGACAGAGGATGAGATGGTTGGATGGCAACACTGACTCAATGGACATGAGTTTGGGTAAACTCTGGGAGTTGGTGATGGACAGGAAGGCCTGGCCTACTACAGTCCATGGGCTCACAAAGAATTGGGACATGACTGAGCAACTGAACTGAACTGAAGAAATGAAGTCCTGCTGTTTGCAACAATATGAATGAAGCTAGAGAAGATTATGCTCAAAAAAAAAAAAATTATCCAGAAAGAAGACTATACAAAATTCATTCTGAGTTATACTGTGAAAAAGTAAATCCAAGGTAGACTCCTGTGTTTCTATAATTGTAAAATCAAATGATTTTAATAACTGCATAGGTGTAATGAAGAACACTGTAGGTTTCTGAGTAAGAGAATGCACCTGAGGATACTCCATGTTCAAATTCAGGACACATTCTACCTTTTCTTGTCTCAGTAGTTTAGTGATGTAATCCAGATCTGGCTTCTTTACACCTCTATGATCTGCCATCTAAACTGTGACTCCCCTCCTATTCCAGCTCAGCCTGCTTCTTCTCCAGTTAGTAGCACAGATTCAGAAGTTCTAAGTTTTATAACCAGACATGATAACAGCCAGAGCAAAAGAAGCCATCATAGTTTTTACCACATGTGACTCTATTCTCTACACTCTTTTTCCCAGAGCCTTGTAATTAGTACTGAATGTTTTTAACTTAAGAAAAATATATTTTGGTATGTTTCCTATTAAACTGAAGCAATATAGAAATGTTAGAGATGAGAGCAGTTTATCAGTCAACAATACATCCATCAACAATAGACATGTAAGTTGCCAAATAAGCCATCATGTTCAGTCTTTTGTTTGTGTGACAAAACCTTGAAAAACCACTTGCCTGCATTGCTACTATGTAATCAAAGTATTTATCTAAAATGTCATTGGTATAGAGGATTAAACGGAGGAAAAATGGTGAAAACTAAGAAGTACTGAAAACAAACAAGCTATGGATGGCAGTGAGTTTGCTAATGACAAGCCTGCTTTTTGTATATTCTGTTCTAGCTCCTTTGAATATTTTCATGATATATGTAGGAGGCTGATTTGCCAAAGTAATTAATCATGTAATGACTACACTTGAGTGTTCAATTATAGTCTTTATGGTTGATTACTCTTTGTAATAAATACCATTGCTAGTTCTTTTTACTCCTTTGCCCTGGGCAAGAAGTCCAGGATGTAAACAGAAAAGACAGATGTAACCAATGTGCAGATGGAATACTTTTTCTAAAGTAGATGTAAGAATATATTAATTTTCAATGTCAGGAATATTGGTTTGTTTAGTGAAGCTAAAAGCACACAAACATTTACTGAATGTATAACTTCACTGCACTATCATCAGGTATTTACCACCATATTTCCATTTTATTTATATATATATATATATAACTTAAAATGATTTTTAAAAGTCTCTTACTTTTTCTCAAATGATAAAGTTTTGTGCTTTCAATATTTAAAGTCAAAAGTTATTCATAAACATATCATCATTTTTCTTAGAATAACCTCTCATAAGAAAATCTCATCAGGCTTCTATATATATATATATATAGAAGCTTATATCTTGATCATATTAGGATTATAATTTGTCCTAATACTATAAAGGAAATCCACACCCACTCCCCATTTCTAGGAAGCACTCTTTCTTCATTTGAAATATAGTTTGGTAAATTCAAAAAAATTGAAATCATTCCAAGCATCTTTTCTGACCACAATGCAGTAAAATTAGATCTCAATTACAGGAGAAAAAATATTTAAAATTCCAACATATGGAGGCTGAAAAACATGCTGCTGAATCACCAACAAATCACAGAAGAAATCAAAAAGAAATCAAATGTGCATGGAAACTAATGAAAATGAAAACACAACAACCCAAAACCTGTGGGACACTGTAAAAACAGTCTAAGGGGAAGGTTCATAGCAATACAGGCATACCTCAAGAAACAAGAAAAAAGTCAAATAAA
>SJXQ01010921.1:0-12818 GCA_006408695.1 Aepyceros melampus | reverse complement strand
ACACAGATGTATAGAACAGCCTTTTGGACTCTGTGGGAGAGGGAGAGGGTGGGATGGGTTGGCAGAGTGGCAGTGTAACATGTGTGATATCATAAGTGAAACGAATCGCCAGTCCAGGTTTGATGCAGGATGCAGGACGCTTGGGACTGATGCACGGGGATAATCCAGAGAGAGGGTGTGGGGCGGGAGGGGGGAGGTGGGGGTCGGGATTGGGAGTTCATGCACACTCGTGGCTGATCCATGTCGATGTGTAGCAAAACGAATACAGTATTGTAAAGCAAAACAAACTAAAAAAATAAAAATTAAAAAAAATGCATTAAAAAAAAAAAACACAAAGATTAGCAGACACTGGCTCTAAATTGATTAATTCCTGAACATCAAAAATGACACTGTAGCTCATTAGGTAAAGTGTGTAATTTTGAAGGTGAGAGATGGAGTGCTGGGCCAAACTGAACTTGTAGTAGGACCAGGTAGTAAATCATTATAGGGTTACTTTCTGAATGTATAATGGAAATAGACCTAATTCACAATTCTTAGAAATTCCTATTGGCTCTCTGACCCATGGAAAAATGGCTGACATAACAGGAATGACTACTGGAAACCTCTGAAATTTCCTCACTCAAGCAGTATAGTAAACCAGAAGCACATCCCGTTCCTGTTGAATTATAGAAATTAATCGACCATCAGGGGACCTCAGGAAACGTGCAGTGATTTGAGTGAAGTGGCCTACAGGTTATATGTAGAACTTCTTACAGTTTTAAGATGTCAGGATTCAAAGGACAGTAAATATTATGAAAGATAAGAACAGTACTAAAAGAGTGTAGCTTGAAATTGCATGGATTTACAGATGCATTACAGAAACAAATGTAGTGTAAAGTTACAAACTGCAAAGTGTGACTGGAGAGATTTTTCAAGGATTAAGTTACCCAAATGTATATTTAGAATTGCTACTACCTGCAAAAGGATTATAATGTGTTTGTCTTTTATCGGGGTTATCTGCTAAGACTGCCCTTTACAAGGGTTTCATTAGTTATGCTAATTGGAAACATTTAGAATTGCATGAGCCCTTTTTGCTAGTAAAGATTAAGCAGTGTCTTAGTCCATTCAGGCTGCTCTATCAGAATACCATGAACTGGATGGCTTATAAACAGCAAAAATTGATTTCACATAGTTCTGGACTCTGAAAAATCTAGATTAAGGTGCTACTAGATTCAGTGTCTGGTGAGAGCCTGCTTCTTATGCCATAGACACTTTTTCACTGTAAGTTCACATGGCAGAATTCCATTCCTAATCACCTCCCATAGTGACCTAATCACCTCCCAAAGGCCCTATCTCCAAATGTCTTCACATCAAGGCCCAGGTTTCAACACTAATTTTGAGGAGAGAGGCACAAAAGATCAGTCCATAAAAACAGTATAAAATTCCATGTAAACCAACAGTTTTGGATGTTAGCAAATGACACAGTGCTTGTGTATGAGAGACAAAGTACTTGATTACTCATATTTATATTGTTTCCACATGTGAGGCAGAGCAGCCAAGGTGGGTATGCCGATGCAATCAGTTTCCATCGTCACTGAGGAGCCCCAGATTAGGAAACTACAATTTTTTTGAAGGGCTTTAAGAAAACTTGTTCAACCTTTGCCTTAGAAGGAGATATCATCTATCTAAAATTTGAAATGACACTTTACCCAGAAGTAAACTTAAAAGGGAACTTCCAGATGTTCAAGCTGGATATAGAAAAGTCAGGGGAAACAGAGATCAAACTGCCAACATCTGTTGGATCATTGAGAAAGCAAGAGAGTTCCAGAAAGAACATCTACTTCTGCTCTATTGACTATGCCAAAGCATTTGACTGTGTGGATCACAGCAAACTATAGAACATTCATAAAGAGAAGGGAATACCAGACCACCTTACCTGCCTCCTGAGAAATCTGTATCCAGATCAAGAAGCAACAATTAGAACTGGACATGGAACAACAGACAGGTTGCAAATCAGGAAAGGAGTACGTCAAGGCTGTATATTGTCACCCTGCTTATTTAACTTATATGAAGAGTACAGCATGCAGAATGCCGGGCTAGGTGAAGCACAAGCTGAATCAAGATTGGCAAAAGAAATATCAATAACTTCAGATAAACAGATGACATCACACTTATTGCAGAAAGCAAAGAACTAAAGAGCCTCTTGATGAAAGTGAAAAAGGAGAGTGAAAAAGTGGCTTAAAAGTCAACACTCCAAAAACTAAGATCATGGCATCCAGTCCCATCACTTCGTGGCAAATAGATAGGGAAACAATGAAAACAGTGACAGACTTTATTTTCGGGAGCTTCAAATCACTGCAGATGATGACTGCAACCATAAAATTAAAAGACTCTTGCTCCATGGAAGAAAAGCTATGAACAACCTAGACAGCATATTTAAAAGCAGAGACATTACTTTGTCAACAAAGGTCTGTCTAGTAAAAGCTATGATTTTCCCAGCAGTCATGTATGTATGTGAGAGTTGGACTACAGAGAAAGCTGAGTGCTGAGGAATTGATTCTTTTGAACTGTGGTGTTTGAGAAGACTCTTGAGAGTCCCTTGGACTGCAAGATTAAACCAGTTGATCCTACAGGAAATCAGTCCTGAATAGTCATTGAAAGAACTGATGCTAAAGCTGAAACTCCAATACTTTGACCACCTAATGTGAAGAACTGACTCTTTGGGAAAGATTGAAGGGAGGAGGAAAAGGGGACGACAGAGGATAAGATGGTTGGAAGGCATCACAGACTCAGTGGACATGCGTTTGAGCAAACTTTGGGAGTTGGTGATGGACAGGGAAGCCTGGCATGCTGCAGTCCATGGGATCGCAAAGAATCAGACACAACTGAGTGATTGAACCTGAAACTTAAAATTAGAAATGTCTGTGTACCTTGAGTTAGGAAATGTCTGTTGCTGGCAAAATGAATATGCAAGACTAAAATCAAGTCCCAGAATTAAAGAAGTATAGAATGAAAAGTAATTACCTGTTTTGGGGAAAGCATGATTATGATGAACTTCAAAATATGATTACTGCCAGTTATTATTATGTTAATATTATTATGCTTATTGAAAATATTAAGGGAGGATTTCCTGCAAAGATGGGCACAATAAGTGACAGAAACTAAAAGGACCTAATGGGGCAGAAGCGATTAAGTAGAGGTGGCAAAAAAACATGGAAGTATACAAAAAAGATCTTAATGACCAGGATAACCACAAGGTGGGGTCATTCACCAACAGTCTGACATCCAGGTGTGTGAAGTCAAGTGGGCCTTAGGTAGTATTATACCAAACAAAGTTAAATGAGGTGATGGAATTCCAGCTGAGCTATATCACATCCTAAAAGATGTTGCTGTTAAAATGCTACACTCATGCCAGCAAATTTGGACAACTCAGCAATGGCCACATGACTGGAAAAGGTCAGTTTTCATTCTAATCCCAAAGAAAGGCTATGCCAAAGAGTGGTTAAACTACTGCACAATTGAACTCATTTCACATGCTAGCAAGGTAATGCTCAAAATCCTTCAAGCTAGGCTTCAACATTATGTGAACCAAAAACTTCCAGATGCACATGCTGGATTCAGAAAAGGCAGAGGAACCAGAGATCAAATTGCCATCATCTACTGAATCACAGAAAAAAGCAAGGGAATGCCAAAAAAAAATCTACTTCTGCTTCATTGACTAAAACCTTTGACTATTTGGATCACCAAATGTTATTAAACTTTTTTAAAAAGATGGAAATACCAAAAACTCTTACTTGTCTCAGGAGAAACCTATATTCAGGTGAAGAAGCTGGAATTAGAACTGGACATGCGATAATGGACTGGTTCCAATTGGGAAGAGAGTACATCGAGTTGTATATTATCACCCTGCTTATTTAGCTTCTATGTAGAGTACATCCTGTGAAATGCCAGACTGGATGACTCACAAGCCGTGATCACAATTGTGGGGAGAAATATCAACAACCTCAGGCATGCAGATGATACCACTCTAATGGCAGAAAATGAAGAGGAACTAAAGAGTCTCTTGATGAGGGTGAAAGAGGAGAGTGAAAAGGCTGGCTTAAAACTCAACATTCAAAAAGCCAACATCATGGGATCCAGTCCCATCACTTCATGTCAAGTAGAAGAGGAAAAATTGGTAATTGGGCAGATTTTCTTTTCTTGGACTCCAAAATCATTGCAGATGGTGACTGATGTCATGAAATTAAGAGACTTGCTTCTTGGGAGAAAAGCTATGTTAACCTAGACAGTTAAACCTAAATAGCAGAAACGTCCATATAGTCAAAGCTATGGTTTTTCCAGTAGTCATGTATTGAAGTGCGAGTTGAACCATGAAAAGGCTGAGCACCAAAGAATTGATGCTTTTGAATCATGGTGCTGGATAGACTCTTGAGAGTCCCTTGGACAGCAAGGCAGTCAAACCAATGAATCCTAAAGGAAATCAGCCCTGAAGATTCATTGGAAGGACCAATGCTGAAACTGAAGTTCCAATACTTTGGCCACCTGAAGCAAAGAGCTGACTCACTGAAAGAGACTCTGTCTGATGCTGGGAAAGATGACAGTAGGCAGAGAACGGTCTACAGATAATGAGATATTTTGATGGCATTACCAATTCAATGGACATTGTTGCTGTTGTTCAGTCACTAAGTCATGTCCAACACTTTGTGACCCCGTGAACTACAGCATGCCTGGCTTCCCTATCCTTAATTATCTCCCAGTGTGTTAGTCACTCAGTCATGTCCAACTCTTTGCAACCCCATGGACTGTAGCTCGCCAGGCTCCTCTGTTCATGGGACTTCTCTGGCAAGAATACTGGAGTGGGTTGCCATTTCCTCTCCAGGGATCTTCCCGAACCAGGAATCAAACATGTGTCTCTTGAGTTTCCTGCATTGCAAGCAGATTCTTTACCGCCTGAGCCATAAGAGAAGTTTGCTCAAACTCAGGTCCATTGAGTCAGCGATGGGATCCTACTGTCTCCTAATGAGTGTGAGCAAACTCCAGGAGATAGCAAAGGACAGGGAGGCCTTGCATGGTGCAGTGCACTGGGTCTCAAAAATTTAGACATGACTCAGTAACTGAACAACAATGTTTTTAAGCTTATAAATATTGAAAAATTCATCTATGCAAAATGGACTAATCAAAAGTGAAAAGTGGCAAAGCACTGATAACACTGTGCCGCAACACACATGACTCTCATAGGCTCTCTGCTGGGTGACAGTATCTGAATACAAAATGTATATATTGTTCAAGGACATGTGGTTCAGAGATGAACTAATGAGAATTTTTCAGTGTACAATTCCTTTCTCTCTTTAATAATTTATGGAGTCATGTGAGACATAAATTGACCATAGTGGAGAGAAGTAGAATAGCATTACAGCTGGAAAAAGCTTGGCTGACAATCTGAAAAAGTAGACATATAAATAAATGACTAACTAATACACTTTTTGTAAGAGTTGGAGTATATAAAAGGATTCATGTTGATGTATGGCAAAACCAATACAATATTGTATAGTCAAAAAAAAAAAAAGACTGAGTGCAGAAGAATTGATGCTTCTGAATTGTGGTGCTGGAGAAGACTCTTGAGGGTCTTTTGGACTACAAGGAGGTCAAACCAGTCAATCCTAAATGAAATTAACCCCAAATAATTACAGAATATTCCAATACTTTGGCTACCTGACATGAAGAGCCAACCCATTGGAAAAGACCCTGATGCTAGGAAAGATTGAGAGCAGGAGGAGAAGGGGATGACAGAGGGTGAGATGTTTGGATGGCATCGCCGACTCAGTGGACATGAGTTTGGGGCAATTCAGGGAAATAGTGAAGGGGAGGGAAGCCAGATGTGCTGCAGTCCATGGGGTCGCAAAGCATCGGATACAACCTAGTGACTGAACAACAATATGCTTTTCATGTTTAACCTCACAAACTAAACTCAAATAACACCAAGTGTAGCCTCTACCTTTCACCTGCCATGTTATTGAGATTTCCTTTAACACCAAAGGTCAAAGAACACAGTATTTCTGAATAAAATGTTAAGCTAATAACCAAAGTTCTTATATATTATAAAAATTTGAGAAAGCAATTTTACTTCTGGGAATTCTCTTGATCATTTTACTGTATTTGTGAACAGAATCATGCACAGAAATGATCATCAGAACATTATGTATATGGTAGAAAAATCACAGATACATTTCAAATGAAAAGTAAATGCTAAGTAAAGCATTGTGTATCCAATTGATAAAATAAAATATACCAGTTAAATAACTTCTAATAACTGTTTAAATTGATACTTTTGGTATTGAAGTAAGGGGAAAGCAGAAAATAAAAATGATAATTCTTATTAAACTCATTTTCTGAAAAAAGATATGGCATAAATAAATTTTTTAAAATAAAGTTGAGCTCTAGGCAACTAGCTCAACTAGATTAAAAAAATATATGTTAAAAAAGACTTTATAAAAATATATGGAAACCTCTACCTGAAATAGAGTGTTTATTTTTATTTTCATACATTTTTAAATTTTTATAAAAAGTTAATCAGCAAACATTATAAGTGAATTATAATACATCATGCAACCTTATGACTATAACTAACTCAGTATTTAGAGACAAGTCAGTACTTTTGGAGAGTAAATAAAGAGCTTTTGCACTATGAAGATTTTTAGTGCAAAATTATATAAGAATATATGTTACTTAAGAAAAATAGTTCTAAGAACTTAAATAATAATTGTCTATACACAGTTATAAAGAACAGACTTTTGGACTCTGGGAGAAGGTGAGGGTGGGATGATTTGAGAGAATAGCACTGAAACCTGTATATTACCATATGTGAAATAGATCAGTCCAAGTTCGATGCATGAAACAGGGCACTCAAAGCTATTACAATGGGACAACCCTGAGGGATGGAATGGGCAGGGAGGGGGGAGGAGGTTATGGGACCAGGGGACACATGTCTACCCATAGCTGATTCATGTCAATGTATGGCAAGAACCACTACAATATTGTTATTCACCTCCAATTAAAATATATAAATTAATTTAAAAGAATTGTCTATAATGAAATAATACATAATAATAATAATAGTATTAACTCTCATTCATACCCAGTACTATTTCTACTTGTGCCTATTTCCTCTGAGCCTTCCTAAACACTGTAAATTGCATAAGATTTTACCTGACACTCAAGCTAAACACATGGAACAAATATAGTATTGTAAATCAACTATGCTCTGAAACAAAAAGTAAAAAACAAAAATAATAAAAAATAAAAGTAAACCTTCAACAGTTTCATAGATGTTAGCAAACGACATGAGCTCTTGGGTCAGGGGCAAGTGACTTCACTCACATTTGCTTTTTTCCTCTTGAGATAAAGAGCAGCCTATGTGCATGCTGCATAAGCAATGGGTTTTCATCAGAGCTCAGGAACCCAAAGCTTAGGAAACTCCTTTTTTTTTTTTAAATCATGGTTTTTATGAAAACCTGCTCAACCTTTATCTTGAAGGGAGACATTATCTTCATCATACTGGGCAGTCTACAAATCTACCCTCTGCTCATACGGAAAATGTCACTTTTATTTTGGAAAAATTAAATAATACAAAACATTCTTTAAATGACTCAGAACAAAACTGTAACAAATACTGAAAATTATGACTATTGTCCCCCACACATATTGAGTCAGTGGGTTAATAAATGGAAGTCACAAAGTTAAAAAGAAATGGTAGCAGACTCTTTAGGACTTTTCTATGTCAATGTCTTCTGACTTCGCTCATGAATAATACAAGATGGTTTAATATATTAGAAAGAAAAGCAAAATTTTTGGTAGGTTGCTGGAACTTTGGGTCACTGTAACTGTGTTAGTGTCTCAGTGGTCTCCAACTCTTAGTGGCCCCATGGACTGTAGTCCATCAGGCTACTCTGTCCATGGAATTCTTCAGGCAAGAATACTGGGGTGGGTAATCCATTCCTTTCTCCAGGGGAATCTTCCCAACCCAGGAATTGAACCTGAGTCTTCTGTATTGCAGGCAGATTCCTTACTGTCTGAGTAACCAGGAAAGGTATGCAGAAGCAAATTTACTGTTTATATTATAGTATTGTTTAGTGTATGTTTATATAATTTTAAACATCATAGTCTGATATAATTATATCTTGCAAATATATAATAATATCATATATATATCTAATATTAATATCTTCTAATGTAAGCAAGGAAAAAACACTAATTGTTTCTTCCTCTAGATTCTAATTATGCTTATTAGAAATTTTATTTTTTTGATTTTAATTTTTAATTAGAGGATAATTACTTTACAGTATTGTGATGGTTTCTGCCATATATCACATGAATCGGTATGCATATGTTCCCTCCTTCTTAAACCTCCCTCCCCAGCCCACCATTTTAGGTTGTCACAGCTTTGGGTTTCCTGTGTCATATAGCACACTCTTACTAGCTATCTATATTACACATGGTAATGCATATGTTTCAATGCTTTTTTCACAAAACATTCCACTCGCCTCCTCCCTCGCTGTATCCAGAAGTCTATTCTTTACGTATGTGTCTCCTTTGTTGCCCTGCAAGTAGGATCATCAGTACTATCTTTCTAGAGTCCAAATATATGTATTAATATATGATGCTTGTCTCTCTTTCTGACTTATTTCATTCTGTATAATAGGCTCTAGGTTCATCTACTTCAGTAGAACTGACTAAAATGCATTCTTTTTTATAGCTCAGACTTTATTTTGGGGGGCTCCAAAATTACTGCAGATGGTGACTGCAGCCATGAAATTAAAAGATGCTTACTCCTTGGAGGAAAAGTTATGAGCAACCTAGATCGCATATTCAAAAGCAGAGACATTATTTTGTCAACAAAGGTCCATCTAGTCAAGGCTATGGTTTTTCCAGTGGTCATGTATGGATGTGAGAGCTGGACTGTGAAAAAGGCAGAGCACCGAAGAATTGATGCTTTTGAACTGTGGTGTTGGAGAAGACTCTTGAGAGTCCCTTGGACTGCAAGGAGATCCAACCAGTCCATTCTGAAGGAGATCAGCCCTGGGATTTCTTTGGAAGGAATGATGCTAAAGCTGAAACTCCAGTACTTTGGCCACCTCATGTGAAGAGTTGACTCATTGGAAAAGACTCTGATGCTGGGAGGGATTGGGGGCAGGTGGAGAAAGGGACGACCGAGGATGAGATGGCTGGATGGCAGCACGGACTCGATGGATGTGAGTCTGAGTGAACTCCGGGAGTTGGTGATGGACAGGGAGGCCTGGCGTGCTGCGATTCATGGGGTCGTAAAGAGTCGGACACAACTGATCCACTGAACTGAACTGATACATACTGAAATTTCTCTAGAAACTTAGGTCAAACCAGAATGCCTAGAAATTAGTTCTATGTTCAAAAGTAATCTTTTCCCTTTTATTAATATTGAATAGCATCTTAATTTCTCTTTGACTTAACTACTTCAATTATAAAACCTAACACTCTGAAAATTATGCTTATACATACAGGTTTGTATTCTCATTCATACAGGTTTGCTGAGACCAATAAAAGTTGCCTTGTACAGGATTTCTTACTTACTAGGTGCTTACAAATAAAGTATCACTAAAAATAGCAATAGAAATGCATAGTACTTAAGCATAAAACTGAAAACTAGGGTAAACATTTTATGGGAAGAATTATGAAATGTAAAACATTGACAAGGTTCTAAATAAATGGAGAGAAATAGCATGTTCTTAAAGAGAAAATTTGATATCATAATTATACCAGTTCTTAATTGATTCTAAGCTCAAACTTACTCCATTAAAAAGGTCAAAAGGGTTTTTGTCAATCCTCACAAAGTAATGGTATATTTGGGAAGTAAAATTTAAAAATAGCCAAGAAACTCTTGAAAGAGGATGAAATTGAAAAAGAAGAATAAAAGTCCTTGCTTTGCAATATCATACTATATAGCAAGTATTTTTACAAAGCTATGAAAATTACACTGTGGTATTGATGCAAGGAAAGGCATCAGAAGTATATAAAGGGCCCCTCCAAACATTTGTTGTTGTTTAGTCACTAAGTTGTATCCAATTCTTTGCAACCCTATGGATGTGGTCTGCCAGTCTCCTCTGTCCAGTAGACATGGATAATTAATGGAAACCTGGTCACTGACCCAGCTACCATTGCAGACCAGTGGGACATATTCAATACATTGTTATACCTCAGTTGACTGTAAATACAGAAAAATAAGACAAATAAATTCCTCTCTCCCACCCTATTCCAATCTCCTTCAACTTGGCCTATGTAAAAACTAAGAACTTAAATACTGCTTCAGGAACTTAAATACTGCTTAAGGTTTATGTAAATCACAAATACATTAAAGGGAAAAAAAATTCTAGATTTTTACTTCAATGTCTATTTTTTCATAAGACTGTTGTGCCCAAGAATATACTTGAGTAGAGGTATCATTTACAGATTTTTATGTTCTTTTTCACTTTAACTTTACTCACATTTATAAGAGACGGCCATGCCTCTTGATTATCCAGAATTATCTTGTGGTATAAAACTGTCTAAGTATCTGAAAAAATGAGAAGTCAAAAACTTCCATCAATAGAACAAATACAGTATAATCTTGCTCTAAAATAGTCTTATTTGCTCTTATATATATGCTATTTTTTCCAAAGGAAAAAGCTTAGCATGAGGACTGTAATGCTTTTTCTATTAATATATCAAAGTGTTCTTTACCAGATTTATTCAAATGGAATACACGAGTGATAAAATCCTGAATTATTCTCAGACAATTGTCAAAAACTTAATATATCACTTCTGGGGAGGAAACACTATGAAACAAATGAGAAAGAAAAAGATTTGGGGTGGGGCGAGTGAAAGAGGGAAAGAGAGAAAGGTGAATGAGATTGAATGAGAATTTAAGAAATGCTGTTGATGTAGCAGTTTATTTTAACCAGACCCTCAAAATCAGGAGCCCCCAACCTCCAGGATCTAAAGCCTGATGATCTGAGGTTGAGCTGATGTGTTAATAATAATAATAGAAATAAGCTGAACAATAAATGTGAAGCCAAATCCATTGCCCCACCTACCTCCAGTCCATGGAAAAATCATCTTCCATGAAACTGATTCCTGGTACAGAAAATTTGGGGAACGACCTCCCCAAATCAAGTGATGAATATATCTATTCTAGAGTTGAAATTTAGAAGTTCAGTGATTGCCAGGGTGGTGCTTATTAGCACACTTTTGTCACTTTCTCATAGAAAGTGTCAAGTGATTTGCTTGACAGGGATTAACTTTGCCAATTAGGTTATATAAACATTATTTCCCATAAACTAAATAGCTCCACAATTTTTCACTCAAATATATATTTAAAACATAAGTTGAAAACATTCACTAAAATATATATTATACCAGCAAGGCATATTGAAATGAATTCTTCTAATGAATTTTTAGTGTATCAGGTTAAACAGGTTCTCTCTAAGTTGAAAAGTAAAAGGAATAATTAATAGTCTTTTGAAAAGTTGTAGTAAAGCCTTTTAGGGATAATTCCTAGAAAGTGATTTTGTGATTGATCTTCATGGTTAAGTAACAAATCTTTTTGAAAGTTAGGTCATTTCCAATTCCTTGCTATCAATAAAACTGAAGAAGGAAGTAATCAAGTTGTCAGCAGATATAACATTAAAAATAGGTTTTTTGAGAAACTACTAGGTTACTTGGAATAAAATTTGAAAAGAGTTTTAAGAACAATGCTATTACAGAGCTCCTGCCATTAGTATCTCTCCATTAAATGTATCAATTTTCTTATCATTTACATCTGCAACAAAGAAAACTAAGAAAAACTTCTCATTATACCAATAAATAATAGAGATCCAAACTTGCTGAAAAAAACAAAAACATCCTCTGCCATCTCAAAAGAGATTGTTTCCACTTACTCCACTTACTTTTACTTCTGATACTTAATAATTATTCAAATAAGTATCAATGTCATTTTGTTCATCTTTCTGCTCACAATTGACACTAACTCAAATGTAATGAAAAAAATTGTGACTAAATTTTAACTTGTGGATATCCTTAGAAACACTAATATTCTAAAAAACATATTTCAAACCATATTTACATTTTTGCTGCAGTTAATATATATCAGTTCAGTTCAGTCACTCAGTTGTGTCCAACTATTTGCGAACTCATGAACTGCATGCAGCACGCCAGGCCTCCCTGCCCATCACCAACTCCTGGAGTTTACCAAACTCATGTCCATTGAGTCAGTGATGCTATCCAACCATCTCATCCTCTGTCGTCCCATTCTCCACCTGCCCTCAATCTTTCCCAGCATCAGGGTCTTTTCCAATGAGTCAGCTGTTTGCATCAAGTAGCCAAAGTATTGGAGTTTCAGAATCAACACAGTCCTTCCAATGAATATTCAGGACTGATTTCTTTTAGGTGGACTGGTTGGAACTGTTTGCAGTCCAAGGCTCTCAAGAGTCTTCTCCAACACTACAGTTCAAAAGCATTAATTCTTTGGCACTCAGCTTTATTTATAGTCCACTCTCACATCCATACATGATTACTGGTAAAACCATAGCTTTGACTAGATGGAGCTTCGTTGGCAAAGTAATGTCTCTGCCTTTTTTTTTTTTAATTGATTTTTATTTTTTAGTTTGTTTTGCTTTACAATACTGTATTCATTTTGCTATACATTGACATGAATCAGCCACGAGTGTACATGAACTCCCAATCCCGACCCCCACCTCCCCCCTCCCGCCCCACACCTCTCTGGATTATCCCTGTGCATCAGTCCCAAGCATCCTGCATCCTGCATCAAACCT
>SJXQ01010920.1:256728-307311 GCA_006408695.1 Aepyceros melampus | reverse complement strand
TGTTAATATATAACTCTTCAAGGAGAACATACCTGTTATGTGAAGGTAGATGCAAACTCATTCCCAGGGAAAAGTAGGAGTGGTATGCCTAGGATTCCAAGGTCTACCTCATGCCCCTGCCACCCTGCTCTTCTATTCCAGACAGCCACCCTGTCTTGAAGGTCCAGGGCCAGGAGTCAGCAAGTGGTGGGGGAGGCATGAATTAGAAGGAGATGGCCCATTTCTCCTCCTGACTGGCCTATCTTCTCACCAGTTTTCAATTTTCAAAGTAGATAGTACATATTTCTTCCCCCTAAGCAGCTATGTGTGGACATTTATGGATTGTGCAATCTGACTCTAAGTGAGCTTTGAAGTTCTCGAAGATCATTCACCTGGATTTGACTGATTATGAGGATGATTGCTGGCATGGACAGATGTAGAAATTATTGGTGCTTCTTACTTGAAGAATGCCAAGAATCTGAAAATCCAGCCATGAATAGTCATATGTGGAAAGAGAAATTTTAAGGAAAACAAACAAACAAAAAAAGAAATGAGATTACTTTTTTTGGTTTTTCTTTCTTAAGATTTCTGCTTAATGGAATAGCAATACTTATATCAGATAAAATAGGCTTTAAAATAAAGGCCGTGAAAACAGACAAAGAAGGACACTACATAATGGTTAAAGGGTCAATCCAAGAAGAAGATATAACAATTATATATGCGCCCAACATAGGAGAACCACAATATGTAAGGCAAATGCTAATAAATATGAAAGGGGAAATTAACAGTAACACAATAGTGGGAGACTTTAATACCCCACTGACACCTATGGATAGATCAACTAAACAGAAAACTAGCAAGCAAACACTAACTTTAAATGATACAATGGACCAGTTAGACCTAATTGATATCTATAGGACATTTCACCCCAAAACAATGAATTTCATTTTTTTCTCAAGTGCACACAGAAACTTCTCCAGGATAGATCACATCCTGGGCCATAAATCTAGCCTTGGCAATTTCAAAAAATTGAACTCATTCCAAGCATCTTTTCTGATCACAATGCACTAAGATTAGATGTCAATTACAGGAAAAACAAAACCACAAAAAATGGAAACATATTGAGGCTAATAAATGATACAATGGACCAGTTAGACCTAATTGATATCTATAGGACATTTCACCCCAAAACAATGAATTTCATTTTTTTCTCAAGTGCACACAGAAACTTCTCCAGGATAGATCACATCCTGGGCCATAAATCTAGCCTTGGCAATTTCAAAAAATTGAACTCATTCCAAGCATCTTTTCTGATCACAATGCACTAAGATTAGATGTCAATTACAGGAAAAACAAAACCACAAAAAATGGAAACATATTGAGGCTAAACAATATGCTTCTGATTAACCAACAAATCACAAAAGAAATCAAAAAAAGAAATCAAATATGCATAGAAATGAATGAAAATGAAAACACAACAACCCAAAACCTATGCGACTCAGTAAAAGCAGTGCTAAGAGGAAGGTTCATAGCAATACAAGCTTACCTCAAGAAATAAGAGAAAAGTCAAATAAATAACCTAACTCTACACCTAAAGCAACTAGAAAAGGAAGAAATGAAGAACTGCAGGATTAGGAGAAGGAAAGAAATCATAATAATTAGGGCAAATACATGAAAAAAAAAAAAAAGCAAAGGAGACCATAGAAAAATCAACAAAGCTAAAAGCTGGTTCTTTGAGAAGATAAATAAAATAGACAAACCATTAGCCAGACTCATCAAGAAAAAAAGGGAGAAGAATTAAATCAACAAAATTAGAAATTAAAATGGAGAAATCACAAAAGACAACACAGAAATACAAAAAATCATAAGAGACTACTACTAGCAACTATATGCCAATAAAATGGACAACTTGGGAAAAAATGGACAAATTCTTAGAAAAGTATAACTTTCCAGAACTGAACCAGGACAAAATAAAAAATCTTAACAGACCCATCACATGATGGAAATTGAAACTGTAATCAGAAATCTTCCAGCAAACAAAAGCCCAGGGCCAGAAGGCTTCACAGCTGAATTCTACCAAAAATTTAAAGAAGTGCTAACACCTATCCTATTCAAACTCTCCCAGAAAATTGCAGAGAAAGGTAAACTTCCAAACTCATTCTATGAGGCTACCATCACCCTAATAACAAAAGAAGACAAAGATGCCACAAAAAAAGAAAACTGCAGGCCAATATCACTGATGAACATAGATGCAAAAATCCTTAACAAAATTCTAGCAATTAGAATCCAACAACATATTAAAAAGATCATACATCGTGACCAAGTGGTCTTTATCCCAGGGATGCAATATCCACAAATCAATCAATGTGATACACCACATTAACAAATTGAAAGGTAAAAACCATATGATTATCTCAATAGATGCAGAGACAGCCTTTGACAAAATTCAACATCCATTTATGATAATAAAAAAAAACCCTCCAGAAAGCAGGCATAGAAAGAACATACCTCAACATAATAAAAGCCTATATGATAAACCCACAGGAAATATTATCCTCAATGGTGAAAAATTGAAAGCATTTCCTCTAAAGTCAGGCACAAGACAAGGGTGTCCACTCTCACCATTACTATTCAACATAGTTTTGGCTACAGCACTCAGAGCAGAAAAAGAAATAAAAGGAATACAGATTGGAAAAGAAGTAAAACTCTCACTGTTTGCAGATGATGTGATCCTCTGCAGGGTTTTCCTCATGGAAAACCCTAAAGACACCACCAGAAAATTACTAGAGCTAATCAATGAATACAGTAAAGTTGCAGGACATAAAATTAACACAGAGAAATTCCTTGCATTCCTATACACTAACAATGAGAAAACAGAAAGAGAAATTAAGGAAACAATTCCATTCACCATTGCAATGAAAAGAATAAAATACTTAGGAATAAATCTACCTAAAGAAACAAAAGACCTATATATAGAAAACTATGAAACACTGATGAAAAAAAATCAAATAGGACACAAATAGATGGAGAAATATACCATGTTCATGGATTGGAAGAAGCAATACAGTGAAAAAAAGTATACTACCTAAAGCAATCTATAGATTCAATGCAATGCCTATCAAGCTACCAATAGTATTTTCCAGAGAACTAGAACAAATAATTTCACAATTTGTATGTAAATACAAAAAACCTCAAATAGCCAAAGCAATCTTGAGAAAGAAGAATGGAACTGGAGGAATCAATCTGCCTGACTTCAACCTCTGCTACAAAGCTACAGTCATCAAGAGAGTATGGTACTGGCACAAAGACAGAAATAAGGTCAGTGGAACAAAATAGAAAGCCCAGAGACAAATCCATGCATCTATGGACACCTTATCTTTGACAAAGGAGGCAAGAATATACAATGGAGCAAAGACAATCTCTTTAACAAATGGTGCTGGGAAAACTGGTCAACCACTTGTAAAAGAATGAAACTAGAACACTTTCTAATACCATACACAAAAATAAACTCAAAATGGGTTAAAGATCTAAATGTAAGACCAGAAACTATAAAACTCCTAGAGGAAAACATAGGCAAAATACTCTCTGACATAAATCATAGCAAGGTCCTCTATGACCCATCCCCAATAGTAATGGAAATAAAAGCAAAAATAAACAAATGGGACCTAATTAAATTTAAAAGCTTTTGCACAATGAAGGAAACTATAAGCAAGGTGAAAAGACAGTCTTCAGAATGGGAGAAAATAATAGCAAATGAAGCAACTGACAAACAACTAATCTCAAAAATATACAAGCAACTCTTGCAGCTCAATTCCAGAAAAATAAACAACCCAATCAAAAAACGGGCCAAAGAACTAAACAGACATTTCTCCAAAGAAGACACACAGATGGCTAACAAACACATGAAAAGATGCTCAACATCACTCATTATCAGAGAAATGCAAATCAAAACCACAGTGAGGTACCATTTCACACCAGTCAGAATGGCTGCCATCAAAAAGTCTACAAACAATAAATGCTGGAGAGGGTGTGGAGAAAAGGGAACCCTCTTACACTGTTGGTGGGAATGCAAACTAGTACGGCCACTATGGAGAACAGTTTGTGGAAATTCCTTAAAAAACTGGAAATAGAACTGCCATACGACCCAGCAATCCCACTGCTGGGCATACACACTGAGGAAACCAGAATTGAAAGAGACACACGTACCCCAATGTTCATCACAGCACTGTTTATAATAGCCAGGACATGGAAGCAACCTAGATGTCCATCAGCAGATGAATGGATAAGAAAGCTGTGGTACATATACACAATGGAGTATTACTCAGCATCACACCAGTCAGAATGGCTGCCATCAAAAAGTCTACAAACAATAAATGCTGGAGAGGGTGTGGAGAAAAGGGAACCCTCTTACACTGTTGGTGGGAATGCAAACTAGTACGGCCACTATGGAGAACAGTTTGTGGAAATTCCTTAAAAAACTGGAAATAGAACTGCCATACGACCCAGCAATCCCACTGCTGGGCATACACACTGAGGAAACCAGAATTGAAAGAGACACACGTACCCCAATGTTCATCACAGCACTGTTTATAATAGCCAGGACATGGAAGCAACCTAGATGTCCACTGGCAGACGAATGGATAAGAAAGCTTTGGTACATATACACAATGGAATATTACTCAGCCATTTGGTTCAGAAGTTAAAGCGATTGCCTCCAATGCGGGAGATCCGGGTTCGATCCCTGGGTCGGGAAGATCCCCTGGAGAAGGAAATGGTAATCCACTCCAGTATTCTTGCCTGGAGAATCCTATGGACAGAGGAGCCTGGCGGGCTACAGTCCACGGGGTCGCAAAGAGTTGGACACGACTGAGTGACTTCACATTAAAAAGAATGCATTTGAATCAGTTCTAATGAGGTGGATGAAAGTGGAGCCTATTATACAGAGTGAAGTAAATCAGAAAGAAAAACAGCAGTACAGTATACTAATGCATATATATGGAATTTAGAATGATAGAAACGATGACCCTATATGTGAGACAGCAAAAGAGACACAGATATAAAGAACAGTCTTTTGGAGTCTGTGGGAGAAGGCAAGGGTGGGATTATTTGAGAGGGTAGTGTTGAAACATGTATATTATCATATGTGAAGCAGATTGCCAGTCCAGGTTCGATGCATGAGACAGGGTGCTCAGGGCTGGTGCACTGGGATGACCCTGGGGGATGGGATGGGGAGGGAAGTGGGAGGGGGTTGTTCAGGATGGGGAACACATGTACACCNACACAGATGTAAAGAACAGTCTTTTGGACTCTGTGGGAGAGGGTGGGATGATTCGGAAGGGTAACATTGAAACGTGTATATTATCATATGTGAAGCTGATTGCCAGTCCAGGTTCGATGCATGAGACAGGGTGCTCAGGGCTGGTGCACTGGGATGACCCTGGGGGATGGGATGGGGAGGGAAGTGGGGGTGGGGGTTCTGGATGGGGAACACATGTGCCCCTGTGGCTAATTCATGTCAATGTTTGGCAAAAAACACTACAATATTGTAAAGTAATTAGCCTCCAGTTAAAATTAATTAATTAATAAAAACAAATCTCTGCTTAAAAAGCTTCATTTCTCCCTCATTTCATCTCTCCATTCATTTCTCAACACAATATTGTATTGTGTTGTTTACATATGTTATACAACAATAGTTTCTTCTTAGTATTCAGCATTCTCTAGAAAGGATGATTTTGTTCCATTTCTCTTTCCTGACCTCAGGTGTAGAGGCTTGAGGTAAAATGCGTCTTGGTTTAAGACTTTCGTATCAACTGATAATGAAAAGCCCTGATTTGACTGATGGATTGATTGCTTTCTGTCTCCTTTTTCTGTATTTATCTGCCTCCCTCCATCCTTAGACTACCATTCTAATATCATTAATATGTTATTGTATTTCTATGCATCCTTATAAAACATAGGTAGACAATTTTAATTTAAATGAATGGAACTTACTCCATTTGCTCATATTATCTTTATCTAACATGATAGAATAAATGGTACATGATAAAGGTATCTATATTCTTGATTGGTTAATGCCTAGATATTGTCTTTTTATACATTTTATATCTCAAATTATTGCTGTTATGTTTGGAATCTCATTTATATTTTCAGTTTGTTATTATTCACTGCTGTATTTAACTATTACCATAATAACTACTGGCTTCCCAGGTGACACTAGTGGTAAAGAACCTCCCTGCCAATACAGGAGATGTAAGAGATGTGGCTTCTATTCCTTGGTTGGGAAGATCCCCTGGAGGATGGCATGGCAATCCACTCCCGTATTCTTGTCTGGAGAGTCCCATGGATAGGCTCGCACAGAATCTGACACAACTGAAGCAACTTAGCACACACAAATAATAATGATAATTTGCAAATAGACTCAAGCTCAGTGACTAACTATAACAAAGATTTCATTTTTAATTTTTATTATATTTAAGATTACTTATTTCTGGCTGTCTTAATAGCTGTCTCAAATTACTTATTGATGGTTATATTAGTAGCGATCATTCCAATAATGCGGGATAACAGATCAGTCCAAAACTCATTGGCTTACAAATCTAAGCATGTCTATTTCTCTCACAAGAGTCTACAGGTTGGTTAGTTATCTGCAGACTTGACTAAGATCTGCTGGACTCAGCTCTAGGTTACAAGTTGGATATAAGCCTAATCTATTACATATCTTTGACATCCAAGGAGCGGGGCTGTGCGGGTGCAGGAGGGCCGAGAGTAGCTACTCCACGTTCAAGCTCAGGAGGGATGGCTGTGAGGAGATACCCTTCATCCAAGGTAAGGAGCAGTGTCTGCACTTTGCTGATACAGCCATGAAGAGATACCCCACGACCAAGGTAAGAGAAACCCAAGTAAGATGGTAGGTGTTGGAAGAGGCATCAGAGGGCAGACACACAAACCATGATCACAGAAAACTAGTCAATCTAATCACATGGACCACAGCCTTGTCTAACTCAATGAAACTAAGCCATGCTGTGTGGGGCCACCAAAGACTGGTGGGTCATTGTGGAGAGGTCTGACAGAATGTGGTTCACTGGAGAAGGAATGGCAAACCACTTCAGTATTCTTGCCATGAGAACTCCATAAACAGTATGAAAAGGCAAAATGACAGGATACTGAAAGAGGAACTCCCCAGATTGGTAGGTGCCCAATATGCTACTGGAGATCAGTGGAGAAATAACTCCAGAAAGAATGAAGGGATGGAGCCAAAGCAAAACCAATACCCACTTGTGAATGTGACTGGTGATAGAAGCAAGGTCTGATGCTGTAAAGAACAATATTGCATAGGAACCTGGAATGTTATGTCCATGAATCAAAGTAAATTGAAAGTGGTCAAACAGGATGGCAAGGGTGAACGTCGACATTCTAGGAATCAGCGAACTAAAATGTACTGGAATGGGTGAATTTAACTCAGATGACCATTCTCTCTACTTCTGAGGGCAAGAATCCTTTAGAATTCCTTAGGAATCCCTTAGAAGAAATGGAGTAGCCATCATGGTCAACAGAAGAGTCCAAAAGGGAGTACTTGGATGTAATCTCAAAAACGACAGAATGATCTCTGTTCTTTTCCAAGGCAAAGCATTCAATATCACAGTAATCCAAGTCTATGCCCCAACCAGTAACGCTGAAAAGCTGAACTCGAACAGTACTATGAAGACCTACAAGACCTTTTAGAACTAACACCCCCCCCCAAAAAAAAAATGTCCTTTTCATTATAGGGGACTGGAATGCAAAAGTAGGAAGTCAAGAAACACCTGGGGTAACAGGCAAATTTGGCCTTGGAATACAGAATGAAGCAGGGCACACATGGACTTCACCAGATGGTCAACACAGAAATCAGTTTGATTATATTCTTTGCAGCCAAAGATGGAGAAGGTCTACAGTCAACAAAAATAAGACCAGGAGCTGACTGTGGCTCAGATCATGAGATTCTTATTGCCAAATTCAGACTTAAATTGAAGAAAGTGGGCAACACCACTAGACCATTCAGGTATGACCTAAATCAAATCCCTTATGATTATACAGTGGAAGTGAGAAATAGATTTAAGGGCCTAGATCTGAGAGAGTGCCTGATGAACTATGGACTGAGGTTCATGACATTGTACAGGAGACAGGGATCAAGACCATCCCCATGGCAAAGAAATGCAAAAAAGCAAAATGGCTGTCTGGGGAGGCCTTACAAATAGCTGTGAAAAGAAGAGAGGTGAAAAGCAAAGGAGAAAAGGAAAGATATAAGCATCTGAATGCAGAGTTCCACACTAGACCATTCAGGTATGACCTAAATCAAATCCCTTATGATTATACAGTGGAAGTGAGAAATAGATTTAAGGGCCTAGATCTGAGAGAGTGCCTGATGAACTATGGACTGAGGTTCATGACATTGTACAGGAGACAGGGATCAAGACCATCCCCATGGCAAAGAAATGCAAAAAAGCAAAATGGCTGTCTGGGGAGGCCTTACAAATAGCTGTGAAAAGAAGAGAGGTGAAAAGCAAAGGAGAAAAGGAAAGATATAAGCATCTGAATGCAGAGTTCCGAAGAAAAGCAAGGAGAGATAAGAAAGCCTTCCTTGGCAATCAACGCAAAGAAATAGAGGAAAACAACAAAATGGGAAAGACTAGAGATCTCTTCAAGAAAATTAGAGATACTAGGAATATTATTTGCAAAGATGGGCTCGATAAAGGACATAAATGGTGTGGACCTAACAGAAGCAGAAGATATTAAAAAGAGGAGGCAAGAATACACAGAAGAACTGTACAAAAAAGATCTTCACGACCCAGATAATCACAATGGTGTGATGACTCACCTAGAGCCAGACATCCTGGAGTGTGAAGTCAAGTGGGCCTTAGAAAGCATCACTACAAACAAAGCTAGTGGAGGTGATGGAATTCTCGTTGAGCTATTTCAAATCCTGGAAGATGATGCTGTGTAAGTGCTGCACTCAATATGCCAGCATATTTGAAAAACTCAGCAGTGGCCACAGAACTGGAAAAGGTCCGTTTTTGTTACAATTCCAAAGAAAGGCAATGCCAAAGAATGCTCAAATTACCGTACAATTGCACTCATCTCACACACTATTACTAGTAATAGCTTTACAGTAATGCTCAAAATTCTCCAAGCCAGGATTCAGCAATACGTGAACCATGAAATTCCAGATGTTCAAGCTGGTTTTAAACAGGCAGAGAAACCAGAGATCAAATTGCCAACATTCACTGGATCATCGAAAAATCAAGAGGGTTCCAGAAAACCATCTATTTCTGCTTTATTGACTATGCCAAAGCCTTTGACTGTGTGGATCACAATAAACTGGGGAAAATTCTGAAAGACATGAGAATACCAGACCACCTGAACTGTCTCTTGAGAAACCTATATGCAGGTCAGGAAGCAACAGTTAGAACTGAACATGGAAAAACAGACTGGTTCCAAATAGGAAAAGGAGTACGTCAAGGTTTATTGTCACCTTGCTTATTTAACTTATATGCAGAGTACATCATGAGAAACACTGGGATGGAAGAAACACAAGCTGGAATCAAGACTGCCAGGAGAAATATCAATAACCTCAGATATGCAGATGAAACCACCCTTATGGCAGGAAGTGAAGAGGAACTAAAAATGTCTCTTGATGAAAGTGAAAGAGGAGAGTGAAAAAGTTGCCTTAAAGCTCAACATTCAAAAACGAAGATCATGGCATCTGGTCCCATCACTTCATGGGAAATAGATGGGGAAACAGTGGAAAGTGTCAGACTTCTTGGGGGGGAGCCTCCAAAATCGGTGCAGATGGTGACTGCAGCCATGAAATTGAAAGACACTTACTCTTTGGAAAAAAATTTATGACCAACCTAGATAGCATATTCAAAAGCAGTCTAGTCAAGGCTATGGTTTTTCCAGCAGTCATGTATGGGTTTGAGAGTTGGACTGTGAAGAAGGCTGAGAGCCGAAGAATTGATGCTTTTGAACTGTGGTGTTGGAGAAGACTCTTGAGAGTCCCTTGGACTGCAAGGAGATCCAACCAGTCCATTCTAAAGGAGATCAGTTGTGGATGTTCTTTAGAAGGAATGATGCTAAAGCTGAAAGTCCAGTACTTTGGCCACCTCATGTGAAGAGTTGACTCATTGAAAAAGACCTTGATACTGGGAGGGATTGGGGGCAGGAGGAGAAGGGACGACAGAGGATGTGATGGCTGGATGGCATCACTGACTCAATGGACATGAATCTGAGTGAACTCCGGAAGTTGGTGATGGACAGGGAGGCCTGGCATGCTGCAATTCATGGGGTCACAGAGTCGGAGATGACTGAGTGACTGAACTGAACTGAACTGATTACATATCTTTATTCTCCTTGGAACAGTAGCTATGCAAGAAATATTCCTCTCTTAATGACCAGCAGGAGTGGACCATGCAGGCAGGTTTAAATCTCTTCTCAGTCTTCTAACAGGCCATAGGCCAAAGCAAGTCACATAGTAAAGGCAGTCACTTTGTATGGAAATATCCTTTGTCCAAGGGCTTCCCAGGTGGCACAGTGGTAAAGAATCCACCTGCCAATTCAGGAGACTCAGGAGACAGAGCTTGATCCCTGGGTCAGGAATATACCTTAGCATAGGAAATGGCAACCCAATCCTGTATTCTTTCTGGAAAATTCAATGCGCAGCGGAGCCTGGTGGGCTGCAGTTCATGGGGTCGCAAAGAGTCCGACGTATTAAGCACACACACTCACACACATGCTCTGCCCATGGTGAGAGCTGGAGGATGGTCCTGCCTAGTGTATGGTAGAGGGTATGGATAATCCAGATGCACAATCTCTATTCACAGATAAATTGTACCGATTTGTAGTTTTTTTAATCCGTACAAAACTTGTATCACCCCGATGGTTGTTGAAACTTCTGGGTTTTCAAAGCAAATAATCAGATAGTGTGTATGTAATGACAGTTTAATGTCCTTCTTTTCAATGTTTATACCTATCATTTCTTTTCTCTTTCCTTAGAGTATTGGCCAGAACATACTCCATTGAACAGTAGTGGTGATAGCGAGCAAATTTGTTTTGTTCCAGATCTTACAGGGAATAATTATGAAGCTTCTTAACTACAATGTTTCCTGTAGGTGTTTTATATGTAATGATATCAAGTTAAGGAAATCTTCCAGTATTAATTTTCTAAGAATTTAACCACAATTATTTAGTTTTATCAACATCTGACATCTGATATTTGATAATTATATATTTTTTCACATGGTTGTTAATGTGGTGAGGCACATTGATAGAAAGTCTAATGATGATCCTATAATTCCTGTTTGAACTGTATTAATTTTTAAATGACCTAAAGGTTAATTTCATCTCTGTTCGTTAATGAAATTAACCTGTAAGCTTTTTCAGTCATTTTTATTGTCTTTATTCCATTGTGTAAGATTTTGCTAGTCTGATAAAATGGGCGAGGTATCTTTCAATCTTACATTTTATCTGAAATAAACTTTTACAGAATAGGACTAAATCTTCCTTACATGTTAGGTAGAACTTACCTACATAACAGTGTGACTAAAGCTTTTTGGAGGTAGAGATTTTTGATTGCTGTTTCAATATCTTTAAATGTCTTTGGACTTTGCTTTGTCCTCCTTCCCACTTTTCTTTCTCCTCTTCTCTTCCTCTTCCTCCTCCTGCTATAAACCCACATTGACTTAATTTGTAAAGACCAATTCTTCTTTTATAGTAGTTTTTGCCAATTTTTTCTGAACAGCAAAAAAGAAATATGCTTCTTAGAGAAATATGCTCCAGGCATGCCTTTGCTAATTTCAGTCAGCAACTGGGTAACCTCTTGTACCAGTTTGGCATTTTAAAACTTTTACACACATTTGCTCATTTTATTTAAGCTTTGAAATTTATGTTTCATCTGGGTATTTATATTCATTGGGTTTCATATTTATTAACACATTTATTTATAATACCACTTTTAGTTCCTATTAAGTCTATGATTGTTTCTCCCTTTGCATCCTGTTTTGTTTAATTTATCTTATTTTTTCTTAATTTATCAGAGGTCTTACTAAACTTTTCAAAGAATTAGCATTTGGTTTTCTCAATCTTCTCTATTTTTATTTTACTTTGCATTTTTTTTCCATTTTGGCCTTATTTTCTTCATGTTTGTACTATTTTCTTCATGTTTGTACTACTGCTTTCCTTACAACTTCTTGAGTTGAATGATTCACTTATCTTTAACTTTTGTTTCCTGATAAATATATTTGAATGCAATATTGTTTTTTAATGTAGTTAGAGCTTTAATTTGAGTATGATACACATAGAAATGTAAGTATTGTTATTTAATATTATAACTTTTTGTATGTTGTCCTTTTTGAACTCAAGAATTATTTAGTATTGTTAAATAATTTTATATTTTATATGGCTATATCTAATATTTATTCATTTCTTTAAGACTGAAGCTTGTTGAGTAGAGAATGAGGGCATACACAGGGCAGTGAAAAGGTGATAAAAAATGGATGGTAGTTCCCTGTGTGTGTGTGCTTAGTTGCTTCTTTCCTGTAGATTCTATGTGACTTTATGGACTATAGCCAACCAGGCTCTTTTGTCCATGGGATTCTCCAGGTAAGAATACTGGAGTGGTTTGCTGTTCCCTCTTACAGGGGATCTTCTCAACCCAGGGCTCTAACTTGAGCTTCCTGTATTGCAGGTGGATTCTTTACTGCTGAGCCACCTGGGATACCTGAAGTTCCCTGTAGAGTTGGTTAATTAAAGAAATTGGGGATTAAATTGAGCTATAAAAAGCTTATAATATGTAGTCATAACCAAGATTATGAAGTGGTTGAAGTTTTCAGTGTTGACAAGGTCTAGGGAAAGACTCCAGCCTGAGCATTGAGGTAAGGTCGCTCATACAGTAAAGAATCTGCCTGATATGCAGGAGACCTGGGTTTGATCCCTGGGTTGGGAAGATCTCCTGGAGAAGGGAATGGCTACCCACTCCAGTATTCTTGCCTGGAGAATTCCATGAACAGAAGAGCCTGGCAGGCTATAGTCCATGGGGTCACAAAGAGTCAGACATGACTGAGACTTTTATTTTCATTTGTATGTGAGCATACCTTCCTCATTTGAAGAGAAAGGTCATAGTTATGGAAGACCAAGAACATCATCCATGTGGATATGGAAGTCACCTAAGACTTATGACAAGGTAGTGTTGGATAGAATGAAAAGAGCCAGGAGCTGGATCTTTGAGGAGTGACAGGGAGGTAGATGACTGCAGCAGAAAGAAATACACCAGAGGACTGACCTGAGGACCAGAGTCGGGGAAATGGGGCAGGAACTGGACTAGAGCAAAAGGGAAATAGGAAGGCTGTTTTAGTGTTTTCAAGTTCAAAAGTAAGAAAGGTATAGGAGAGAAGAGTTGCCACTTAAGAATGCTGGGAGGAAATGATGTCATCAGGGGAGATCCAAGGTTTCGTAGAGCCTGAAGGTAGAGAAGTTATAGCAAACAGGTAAAAGATATGAGCAATACTCTAAGGGTTGATTGTCATATCTGGGGCCCAAGGGAAATGTTTTAGGCTTCAGAAAGGATGAGAGATGGACAGAGAGGGGAATAAAAAGATATAAGCTAAGGGAGATACAGAATGATGTAGGATTTAATATAGTGGCCAATATAGAGAAGGAAAAAGCCATAATGGGATAGGCCCTCCTATTCTAATGTAGATAGAGATTGTATCAATAAGACTAGAGATTATTTCTGATAGACAGAGTGCCTGAAGAACTATGAATGGAGGTTTCTGACATGTACAGGAGGCAGTGATTAAGACCATCCCCAAGAAAAAAAAAATGCAAAAAGGAAATGGTAGTCTGGGGAGGCCTTAAAAATAGCTGAGAAAATAAGATGCTAAAGGCAAAGGAGAAAAGGAAAGATATACCCATCTGAATGCAGAGTCCCAAAGAATAGCAAGGAGAGATAAGACAGTCTTCCTCAGTGAAAGCCTTCCTCAGCTCAGTCAGTAAGGATTTGGCTATACTGAAGGACACCTGGGTTCAATTCCTGGGTGCAAAAGATATGCTGGAGAAGGAAATGACAATCAATTCCACGATTATTGCCTGGAGAATCCCATGAACAGAGGAGCCTGGTGGGCTACAGTCCATGGGGTTGCAAGCTGCTGCCAAGTTCCTTCAGTTGTGCCTGACTCTCTGCAACCTCATAGACGGCAGCCAACCAGGTCCCTCCACCCCTGGGATTCTCCAGGCATGAATGCTGGAGTGGATTGCCATTTCCTTCTCCAATGCATGCATGCATGCTAAGTCACTTCAGTCATTTCTGACTCTGTGTGACCCCATGGACAGCAGCCCACCAGGCTCCTCTGTCCAAGAAATTCTCAAAAGTTGGACACAATTTAGCATCTAAACACCAACCACTATCCTCAGTGATCAATGAAAAAAAATAGAGGAAAACAATAGAATGGGAAAGACTAGTGGTGACTCAGACAGTAAAGCGTCTGTCTCCAATGCGGGAGACCTGGGTTTGATCCCTGGGTCGGGAAGATTCCCTGGAGAAGGAAATGGCAACCCACTCCAGCACTCTTGCCTGGAAAATCCCATGGACGGAGGAGCTTGGTGCAGGCCACTGTCCATGGGGTTGCAAAGAGTCGGGCACAACTGAGTGACTTCACTAAACTAAACTAAACTAAACACTAAACTAAGGGGACATTTCATGCAAGAATGGGCACAATAAAGGACAGAAACGGTATGGACCTAACAGAAGCAGAAGATATTAAGAAGAGGTGGCAAGAATACTCAGAACTATACAAAAAAAATCTTCATGACCCAGATAACCACAATGGTGTGATTACTCACCTAGAGCCAGACATCCTGGAATGTGAAATCAAATGGGCCTTAGGAAGCATCACTATGAGCAAAGTAAATGATGGTGATGGAATTCCAGCTGAGCTATTTCAAGTCCTAAAAGATGATGCTGTTAAATTGCTACACTCAATATGACAGCAAATTTGGAAAAAACAGCAGTGGACATAGGACTGGAAAAGGTCTGTTTTCATTCTAATCCCAAAGAAAGGCAATGACAAAGAATGCTCAAACTACTGCACAATTGCCCTCATCTCATACACTGGCAAAGTAATGCTCAAAATTCTCCAAGCTATGTTTCAACAATATGTGAACTGAGAACTTCCAGATGTTCAAGCTGGTTTTAGAAAAGGCAGAGGAACCAGAGATCAAATTGCCAACATCCATTGGATCATTGAAAAAGCAAGAGAGTTCCAGTAATACATCTACTTTTGCTTTATTGACTATGCCAAAGCCTTTGACTGTGTAGGTCACAACAAACTGTGGAAAATTCTTCAAGAGATAGGAATCCCAGACCACCTGACCTGCATCCTGAGAAATCTGTATGCAGGTCAAGAAGCAACAGTTAGAACTGGACATGGAACAATGGACTTGTTTTAAGTCAAGAAAGGAGTACATCAAGACTGTATATTGTCACCCTGCTTATTTAACTTCTATGCAGAATATATCATGCAAAATGCTGGACTTGATGAAAAACAAGTTGGAATCAAGGTTGTCAGGAGACCATACTACCCAGCAGTCCCACTGCTGGGCATACACACTGAAGAAACCAGAATTGAAAGAGACATGTGTACCCCCAATGTTCATCGCAGCACTGTTTAAAATAGCCAGGACATCAAAGCAACCTAGATGTCCATCAGCAGATGAATGGATAAGAAAGCTGTGATACATATACACAATAGAATATTACAGAGCTATTAAAAAGAATGCATTTGAATCAGTTCTGATGAGGTGGATGAAAGTGGAGCCTATTATCAGAGTGAAGTAAATCAGAAAGAAAAACATCATAGAGTATATTAATGCATATATATGGAATTTAGAAAGATGGTAACAATGATCCTATATGTGAGACAGCAAAAGAGACACAGGTGTGAATAATAGACTTTCAGACTCTGTGGGAGAAGGTGAGGGTGGGTTGATTTGAGAAAATAGCATTGAAACATGTATATTATCATATGTGAAATAAATCACCAGTCCAGGTTCGATGTATGAGACAGGGTGCTCAGGGCTGGTGCACTGGGATGACCCTGAGGGATGCGATGGGGAGGGAAGGGGGAGGAAGGGTCAGGATGGGGAACACATGTATACCCATGGCTGATTCATGTGAATGTACGACAAAAACCACCACAATATTGTAAAGTAATTAGTTTCCAATTAAAATAAATTTTAAAAAATTAAATAGAAAAAAAAAAGATTACCAGGAGAAATATCAATAACTTCAGATATGCAGATGACAGCACACTTACAGCAGAAAGTGAAGAGGAACTGAAGAGCCTCTTGATGAAAGGGAAAGAGGAAAGTGAAAAAGGTGACTTAAAAGTGAACATTCAAAAAACTAAGATCATGGCATGTGGTCCCATCACTTCATGACAGATAGATGAGGATACAATGAAAACAATGAGAAACTATTTTTCACTGCAGATGGTGACTGAAGCCATGAAATTAAAAGATGCCTGTTTCTTGGAAGAAAAGCTGTGGCAAAGCTAGAGAGCATAATAAAAAGCAAAGACATTACCTTACCAACAAAAGTCCATCTAGTCAAAGCTATGGTTTTTCCAGTAGTCATGTATGGATGTGAGAGCTGGACTATAAAGAAAGCTGAGCACTGAAGAATTGATGCTGTTGAACTGTTATGTTAGAGAAGACTCTTGAGAGTCCCTTGTATTGCAAAGAGATCCAACCAGTCAATCCTAAAGGAAATCAATCTTGAAGATTCCTTGGAAAGACTGATGCTGATGCTGGAGCAGAAGCTCAATACTTTGGCCACCTGATGTGAAAACTGACACATTGGAAAAGACCCTGATGCTGGGAAAGATTGAAGGCAGGAGAAAAAGGGGACAACAGAGGATGAGATGGTTAGATGGCATCATGGACTTGATGGCCATGAGTTAAAGCAAGCTCCAGGAGTTGGTGATGAATTCAGCTCCTGGTGTGATGAAGTTAATGGAGTCACAAAGAGTTGGACACAACTGAGTGACTGAACTGAACTGAACCATATCTCCTTAAAGGTTAAGGTCTAAGCCCTTGGCTTAGCTCCAAGGATACATATTGCCACAGCCACATGAACAATAGACAGTGTTATTCTATCCTTGTACCTAGATAATAGACAGTGCAGAGAGAAGAATTCTGAATTCTGTGGGTTGGTCCAGGCTTTATGGATGTGTCATCTACCTGTCTTTATGGGTAAATTCTCAGTGAAGCCCATGCTATAATTTCTGGTATTTTCTAGTTTCCCTAGGTAGTTACAAACTCTTGTTGAAACCTAGGACTTCATTATGAAGTCACTTGAAATGGAAAACTTTGGGGGATATTTTACTCACTAAAGTATATGAAACAATATGCAGTCTCACAAAAGCAACTTGGAACTTCTCCAGGCGATTTTTTTTTGGTTTCCAATTGTACTTTGAGCTGTTGCCTATAAAGCAGCCTTCAATTCAGACCACTAAGTTTCACTTTTAGTTAGATTGTAGAAAGTCACAAGAGACTGTTGCTCTCACCCTGACAAAAAACAAGCCAGATAAGTTTTTGTACCATAGTTTTGTAAAACAAATTGGAGGACTGATAAAAAGATGAGGTCTTTGTAAAAGAGAAGAGATGTCCTTATGAGCATTGTGGGAAAGAACAAACCTGGCACAGATTGATAGGAAAAAGAGACCAGGAAAATTTTAAATATTTCATGGACACATGTGTACCAGCATGATGGATTTGAATCTCAAGGAGCAACAGGCACAAAGTGAATTGGTTTGCATATATCAGTTCTCTTCTATGGTATCCTTACCCAGTGTGTAATAGCTGCATACAAAGTCTAGGAGCAGGGTAGGAAGGCTGAGAAAATATCTCCAAGTTGCATGGAACTTCTACCAAATGATAAGCATTTTAACAAAGACTGGGAGCAGGACATTAAAGTTTAGAGAAAGTTCCGATAATGCACACAGGTATTACTAATTGCTTGGCAGAAGCCCATCAAAAGATAAAGGCAGGTAGGAAAGCTAAGAGAGATTCTCCACAGTTATATTGGTTTTTCACTTGGTACATGTCCTAGGTCCAACGAAGAGAAATTAATAATGGATCCCATCTTTACCCTTGAAGAGCACCAGACCTTTACTATGTGGAACATGACAAACCACAGATAGCTGCTGGGAGAACTCCTGAAGTGCAGAGAGTACATGGGGCTGGCTCTCTGGAAACAATGAAGCTATCTGCTGTATTATAAAGCAGAGAGATTTCTCACAGGTCAAGGATAATGGCTTGGCTCTAAAATATATGGAGATCTCTGGAATCCTGCTGGTGTGTAGATCTCAAGCCCTGCAGATTCCATCCTCAAAACTGTGAACCCAGAGATAAATAAACTGAATCTAACTGAAGCCATAATAAACCAGGACCAACTCAACTAGTGATTAGATTGTCTCAAATCCCCACAGTAACACCTTTCAGAAGAACGCACATGCCATTTTTTAGAGGTAGATACTATGTACTTCAATCTCCAGCATTCATTTATACACAAAGTTTGAGACACAATGAAAAACTATGAGACTCCAAAAAGAAACAGGAATATGTGGTTCAACGGAAAAAAAAAAATCAGTAGACACAAATCAGAGATGATTCAGATGTTGGAGTTGACAGACAGGAGCTTTAGTATAACTGCAATTGCTATGGGAAAAGGTCTAGTGAAAAAGATGGGCAACATATGTGAACAAATTGAAAATTTCAGCAGAGAAATAGAATCTATTTTTAAAAATCAAATGGAAATAGTAGCACTAAAAAAGTGTGATACCAAAATTGAGGCATTCATTGGATATGTTCAAAAGAAGACTGAATACAAAGAAGAATAGATTAGTGAGTTTAAAAGCAGATTAACATATATTATCTAAATTGAAACTAAAAGAAACAAAAATCAGAAAAAAAATTAAAAGATAATCTAAGTCCTCTTGGGTCATATCAAATAGTTTACCAACATACAATTTGAGAACAAGAAATAAAGGAGAGAATGAATGGTATAGAATAAATGTTTTGGGTGTGGAGAAAAGTGTTGGTGGGAATGTTAACTAGTACAGCCACTACGGAGAACAGTATGGTGATCCCTTAAAAAACTGGAAATAGAACTGCCATACAACCCAGCAATTTCACTGCTGGGCATACACACCAAAGAAACCAGAGTTGAAAGAGACATGTACCCCAATGTTCATTGCAGCACTATTTACAATAGCTAGGACATAGAAGTGACCTAGATGTCCATTGGCTGACAAATGGATACACAGGTTGTGGTACATATACACAATGGAATATTACTCAGCTATTAAAAAAATTATGCATTTGAGTCAGTTCTAATGAGGTTAATGAAACTGGAGCCTATTATACACAGTGAAGTCAGTCAGAAAGAGAAACACCAATATAGTATATTAATGCATACATGTGCAGTTTAGAAAGACAGTAATGGTGACCTCATATGCAAGACAGCAAAAGAGACACAGATGTAAAGAACAGACTTTTGGACTATGTGGGAGAAGATGAGGGTGGAATGAAATGAGAGACTACCATTGAAACATGTGTATTACCAAAGGTAAAGTAGATGACCAGTTCAAGTTTGATACATGAAGCAAGGTACTCAAAGCTGGTGCTCTGGGACAAACCAGAGGGATAGAGTAGGGATAGAGGGGGGATTCAGGATGGGGGTGACACATGTATACCCATGGCTGATTCATATCGGTGTATGACAAAAACTACCATAATATTGTAAAGTAATTGGCCTTCCATTAAAATAAATTAATTAATTTTTTAAAAACAGAATAAATATTTGAAGAGAAAAATCTAAGATTTTCTGAAAATAATGACTATATCAACACGGTATCCATAAAGTCCATTCTAATTTCAAGAGAAATAAATACAAAGAAAAATCATACATAGACATTCCTACTCAAACTGTTGATAAAGTATACAGAGAAGAAAGATACATTTAAAGAAATAAAACAATAAAAACCACAGTTAGCTTTTCATCTAACCATGAATCTTTAAAGTGCTAAATGATGAAATGAAATGAAATCCTTAAAGTGTTAAACAAAATTCTGTTAACTTAGAATTATATACCCAGTGAAAAATTCTTCAAGAGAAAAGATATTTTCTGGCTTAAAAAGGTTGAGTCTGTCTCTAGCAATTTTGTATTAAAAGAAAGGCCTTAGGCAGAAGGAAAATAATGGCAGATAAAAGAGTGGATCTTTAGGAAGGAAAGAAGAGAACTAGAAATATGTGGGTAAGTTTAGAGGACCATTTTTACTTCTTTATTATATATGTTTGTATATATTTAATTGCTTTAGAAAGCTATTGACTCTCTAAAGAAAGATTAATAATATTATGTTATCGGTTCACAACATATACAGATATAAAATATATAACAAAAAGCACAAAGAGTGAGGACAGGAAGTAAATGAAATCATATCATTAGAAGTTTATTACATTGTTCACAAAGGAAGATATTATTATAAGGTAAACTGAGATGATATAATCTCTAAAATGCTAGTAGAAAATTCAAAGTGGTATATCTAAGAAGTCAACAGAAAAGATAAAATGGAATAAAAACATTTAATTGATAAAAAAAAGCAGAAAAAAGAACTAAATGTGGAATAAACAAAACAAATTCATAAGACTCAAGCTAAACCATATAAAGAATTATATTAATAAAATTACATCAATTATCTATAGAAAATGCAGAGAAACTTCATATAAGAAAACCCAGCTATGTACTATTCACAAGAAGTGCACATCAATTGTATTGACACAGATGTGAAAGTAGAATGATGGAAAAAGACACACTATGCAAACAATAAACAAAAGGAAATTGGTGAGGCTATATACATATTCAACAAAATAGATTTAAAATAAGATGTATTATCAGATATTATCTTTTATTATTGCTTAGATAGAAATGTCTCATGACAGATTATAAAAAGATAACCCTTTGAATGTTCTCTAGAATTTGTCTCTGCTACTGCTACTGCTAAGTCACTTCAGTCGTGTCCAACTCTGTGCGACGCCGTAGATGGCAGCCCACCAGGCTCCCCCATCCCTGGGATTCTCCAGGCAAGAACACTGGACTGGGTTGCCATTTCCTTCTCCAATGCATGAAAGTGAAAAGTGAAAGTGAAGTCGCTCAGTCGTGTCTGACTCTTCGCGACCCCATGGTCTGCAGCCCACCAGGCTCCTCCTTCCATGGGATTTTCCAGGCGAGAGTACTGGAGTGGGGTGCCATCGCCTCCTCCGAGAATTTGTCTCTAATAATTTAAAATAGGTGTATAACTAATGGATAAAATTGGGCTTCCCTGGTGGCTCAGAAGGTAAAGAGTCCACCTGCAATGTGGGAGACCTGAGTTAAATCCCTGGTTTGAGAAGATCCCCTGGAGGAGGCATAGCAACCCACTCCAGTATTCTTGCCTGGAGACTCTCCATGGGTGGAGAAGCCTCGAAGGCTAGAATCCATGGGGTTGGAAAGAGTCAGATATGAGTGAACGACTAAGCACACAGTAGATAAAATTATAATGGAAAAACATTAAAGCAGTTACAGGCAAATATGGAATTATGGTTGGAGTTTTGAAACAAATTCTTGGTTGATAGAGCAAGTGGACAATACTTAAAAGAACAGAATCTTTGAACAACACTAAGAGCCTATATGACCTAATTGACATTTATAAGGTGCTATGTTCAACAGTCACAGAATACACTTATTTTCAAGTGCATATGGTCTAAATCATAACTAATTTCAAGAGGCTTTAATCATAGAGAGTATATTTTTCAATGGAGTTTAACTAGAAACTGGTAAAAATAAGATATTTGAAAATACTCAAATTTTTTAAGTGTTACACTTCTAAAAGCCCATGAACTAGAAAAACAAAACCCAAAAACCCTGCAAGGAATAGAACACATTTTGAACTAAATGATACATCAGAATTTGTGAAGTGTTCCTAATTAGTGTTTAGAGGGAAATTTTCTCTCTAAGCTTTCACTTTAGAAATTTGCTTTTTGGGGAATATTAATGTAACTGATAAACCTCTATTAAGACTGATCAGGGAAAATCAATGTACTCGCATTAGAAATGAAAGAAGGGTTGCAACTACTGATACTATATATATTAAACATATAATTAGAATATATTATGAAAAACTTGATGGCAATAAACTCAACAATCTAGATGAAATGGAGAAATTTCTTGAAAATGTAATGTAACAAAATAGATATGAAAATAATTAGAAAAGCAAAAGAGATCTATATTTATTAAAGAAATTGAATTCACAGTCAAAATTTTCCTGCAATAAATTTCTAAGTTCAGAAGCTTCACTGGTCAGTTCTATCATATTTACAGAAAATATAATATTAATATTACATAAACCCTTTTCAAAAATAAGAAATGAGGAAACACTTTCCAACTCCCTTTATGAGACCAGAATACTTATATAAAGGAAAATGTGATAGAGATATTATCAGAAAATAGTTATAGATTTCTCTGATAATATACAGGCAAAAGAAAAATAAGGAAAAAAAAACACAAAATGTTAGAAAAAGAAACCTATAAACCTATATAAAATACATCAACGCTGTATAAAATACAGCATGATGTAGCAGTGTTTGAAGGTAAACCAGGTTATTTTAATATGCAGAAATGAACCAATGCAGTTATACACATTAATCGAATAAATGAGAAAGATAATGTGATTGTTTCAAAAGATGCAGAAAAAAAAAATGAAACAAAGTTTAACACCCATTCATGCCAAAAACTTTAAACATATTAGAAATAAGATATGTTTCTTATTGCATAAGGGCATCTATGAAAAACCTATAACTAAAATCATATTCAATGATAATACATGATTATTTCCTCATAAATTAGTCTAAAGATTCTTTAAAATCTCAATTAAAAAAAATCTCAGCAGATTTTTAATAGAAATTTTAAAATTTACTCTTACATCAGTTCAGTTCAGTTCAGTCACTCAGTCGTGTCCGACTCTTTGCCACCCCATGAATCGCAGCACGCCAGGCCTCCCTGTCCATCACCATCTCCAGGAGTTCACTCAGACTCACGGCCATCGAGTCAGTGATGCCATCCAGCCATCTCATCCTTGGTCATCCCCTTCTCCTCCTGCCCCCAATCCCTCCCAGTATCAGAGTCTTTTCCAATGAGTCAACTCTTCGCATGAGGTGGCCAAAGTACTGGAGTTTCAGCTTTAGCATCATTCCTTCCAAAGAAATCCCAGGGCTGATCTCCTTCAGAATGGACTGGTTGGATCTCCTTGCACTCCAAGGGACTCTCAAAAGTCTTCTCCAACACCACACTTCAAAAACATCAATTCTTCGGGGCTCAGCCTTCTTCACAGTCCAACTCTCACATTCATACATGACCACAGGAAAAACCATAGCCTTGACTAGATGGACCTTAGTCGGCAAAGTAATGTCTCTGCTTTTGAATATACTATCTAGGTTGGTCATAACTTTTCTTCCAAGGAATAAGCGTCTCTTAACCTCATGGCTGCACTTACCATCTGCAGTGATTTTTGAGCCCCCCAAAATAAATTCTGACACTATTTCTACTGTTTCCCCATCTATTTCACATGAAGTGATGGGACCAGATGCCATGATCTTCGTTTTCNATGAAAACTGACCTTTTCCAGTCCTGTGGTCACTGCTGAGTTTTCCAAATTTGCTGGTATAATGAGTGCAGCACTTTCACAGCATCATCTTTCAGTATTTGAAACAGCTCAAATGGAATTCCATCACCTCCACTAGCTTTGTTCATAGTGATGCTTTCTAAGGCCCACTTGACTTCACATTCCAAGATGTGTGGCTCTAGATTAGTCATCACATCATCATGATTATCTGGGTCATGAAGATCTTTTTTGTACAGTTCTTCTGTGTATTCTTGCCACCTCTTCTTAATATCTTCTGTTTCTGTCAGGTCCAGACCATCTCTGTCCTTTATCGAGCCCATGTTTGCATGAAATGTTCCCTTGGTATCTCTAATCTTCTTGAAGAGATCTCTAGCCTTTCCCCTTCTGTTCTTTTCCTCTATTTCTTTGCACTGATTGCTGAAGAAGGCTTTCTTATCTCTTCTTGCTATTCTTTGGAACTCTGCATTCAGATGCTTATATCTTTCCTTTTCTCCTTTGCTTTTCTCCTCTCTTCTTTTCACAGCTATTTGTAAGGCCTCCTCAGACAGCCATTTTGCTTTTTTGTATTTCTTTTCCATGGGGATGGTCTTGATCCCTGTCTCCTGTTCAATGTCACAAATCTCATTCCATGACTTCCCTGGTGGCTCAGAGGTTAAAGCATCTGCCTCCAATGTGGGAGACCTGGGTTCAATCCCTGGGTCGAGAAGATCCCCTGGAGAAGGAAATGACAACCCACTCTAGTACTCTTGCTTGGAGAATCTCATGGACTGAGGGGCCTGACGGGCTGCAGTCCATGAGATCACAAAGAGTAGGACACAACTGAGTGACTTTTCTTACTTACATCAAAAAGAATAAAATACCTGGGAATAAACCTACCTAGGAAGGTAAAATACCTGTATTCAGGAAACTATATAACATTGATAAAAGAAATTGAAGATGACACAGATGGAAAGATATACCATGTTCATGAATCAGAAGAATTAATATTGTTGAAGTGACCATACTACCCAAAGCAATCTACAAATGTGTTGCAATCACAATCAAAATACCCATGGCCTTTTTCATAGAACTAGAGCAAATAATCCTAAAATTCTTATGAAACCAAGGAAAACTCCAAATTTTCAAAGCAATTCTGAGAAAAATATTTATAAAACTGAAGTTATCAAACTTCTTGACTTCAGACTATACTACAGAGCTTCAGTAATCAAAATAACAGAGTACTGGCACAAAAACAGACACACAGATTAATTGAACAGAATGACAGCCAGAAATAAACCCACACTTATGGTCAACTAATCTGTAACAAAGTAGGCAAGAATATATAATGGAGAAAAGACGGTCTCTTCTATACGTGGTGCTGGGAAAATTGGATGGTTACATGTGAAAGAATGAAATTTTGAAAGTTTCTGACACCACATGCAAAAATAAAGTCAAAGTGATTAAAGACCTAAAAGTAATACCAGAATTCATCAAAATCCTAGAGGAAAACATGGGTGGAACACAAATTGACATATATCTTAGCAGTATTTTCTGGATCTTTCTCCTAAAGAATGGAAATAAAAGTAAAAATAAATAAATGGACTGGATTAAAGGTTTTTGCAAAGCCAAGGAAACCATCAACAAAACAACAAAATGCACTGAATGGGAAAAAATACTTGCAAATAATATGCTCAGTAAAGGGTTAATATCCAAAATACATAAACAGCACGTGCAACTCAACATGTAAAATACAAACAACTCAATTAAAAAATGGGCAGAAGCCTTGAAAAGACAATTTACAAAAGAAAATAAAAGAATATTAAGTAGGCAAATTGAAAGGTGTCTAAAACATCATTCAGTTTGGTTCAGTCACTCAATTGTGTCCGACTTTTTGCAATCCCATGAATCGCAGCACGCCAGGCCTCCCTGTCCATCACTAACTCCCGGAGTTCACTCAGACTCACATCCATCGAGTCAGTGATACCATCCAGCCATCTCATCCTCTGTCGTCCCCTTCTCCTCCTGCCCCCCAATCCCTCCCAGCATCAGCATCTTTTCCAATGAGTCAACATCATTAGCCATCAGAGAAATGTAAATTAAAATCATATTGTTACAATGCCACCTACTACAACTGCTAAAAGACTGACAGTATGTACTGAATGGTTGTGTTCTTCCAAAATTTTTATGTTGGAGCCCTAATGCCCAATATGATGGTATTTGGAGGTGAGACCTTTGGTAGGTAATTAGGTTTTGATGTGAGGTCACTGGAGCAGAACCCTCACTATGAAATTAGTGTCCTTACAAGAACAGGAAGAGAGATTATAGCTCTTGCTCTCTACCACATGAGAACACAGGAAGAAAGCAGCCAACTACAAGCTAGGAATAGGGCCCTCACCCAAAACTGGACCATGCTGGAACTCTGATCTTGGATTTCCACCTTCAAAACTGTGAGAAAAAAATCTGTTATTTAAACCACTGAGTCTACGATATTTTGTTATAGCAGCCAGAGCTAAGATAGCTGACAGTAACAAATATTGGTGAGGATTTAGGCCATCTGGAACATTCATATATTGCTAGTAGAATATACAAATATGCAATCACTTTGGAGTTCTGTTTAACAGGTATTGATCCAGAATGTTCATATTAGCCTATTCACCACAACTTCAAATTGGAAAACAACCCAAATATTTATTGGTAAGAAAATAGATAAGCAAATTGTGGTGTAAAACTCAGTAACTTAAAATTTTGTCTTAAAATTACAGCTGCTTGTAGCAACATGGATGAATCTCATGTACATTAAGAAGCCAGAGGGGGAAAAAACTGTATGAATCCATTTATGCTAGGCTGAAGAATAGGTAAAATTAATCTATGCTGATAAAAATCAGAAAGAGGGGTGGTAGGGTAAACTGCCTGAAAGGAAACAAAGGAAATTTTTGAGGGAAGGAAAACTGTCTATATTTTTATTTAGCGATAGTTATATGGAGTCATATAATTACCAAAATTGATCAACCAAAATATCCAAGGCTTTTGCATTTTATTGCGTATAACTCGGGGTCAATAATAAATAAATTAAAGAACAAATAACTAAAATTTCATGCTGTCAATTCATTTTGAAACAAGTTCACCTTCAGGATACAATTCCTAAACAATATTCCTCGAATTATACAGCCACCTGCACAGAGAAAACCTAACGGTTGTGTTAAATATTAGATTCCAAATGCTTACCAACTGTGGTTCAGTCTCTCAGTCATGTCCAACTCTTTGAGACCCCATGGACTGCGGTATACCAGGCTTTCCTATCTTTCATCATCTCCCAGAGCTTGCTCAAACTCATGTCCATTGAATCAGTGATGCCATCCAACCATCTTGTCCTCTGTTGTCCTCTTCTCCTCTTGCTTTCGAAGTTTCCCAGCATCAGGGTCTTTTCTAATGAGTAGGCTCTTCACATCAGTTGACCAAAGAATTGGAGCTTCAGCTTCATCATCAGTCCTTCCAATGAATATTCAGAATTAATTTCCCTCAGGATTGACTGGTTTGATCTCCTTGTAGTCCAAGGGGCTCTCAAGAGTCTTCAATATTGAATATATCCTAGTGTATAAATATATACACATACCTTTTACATACTGTGTGTATACATGTTGATGTAAAACCAGAGGAATTTTAAAGTTAAATTCTAAAGTTATTACATTTAATTAATATTTGATATTACTAGCCTGGAAAATCCCATGGGCGGAGGAGCCTGCTAGGCTGCAGTCCATGGGGTCGCTAAGAGTCGGACACGACTGAGCGACTTCACTTTTACTTCTCACTTTCATGCATTGGAGAAGGAAATGGCAACCCACTCCAGTGTTCTTGCCTGGAGAATCTCAGGGACGGGGGAGCCTGGTGGGCTACCGTCTATGGGGTCGCACAGAGTCGGACACGACTGAAGCGACTTAGCAGCAGCAGCAGCAGCAGCTATTGCATTTTATTAATTAAAATTGAAGGGAAATAACTTTACTTGAACAGTGCATCCCACCTACCATTTACTGGCAACTTATTAAAAGAATTTTATGAACTTTCTATTCTATGAAACTCTCGTCCTCCTAGGTGGAAGAAGAGAAGAAATATGGGAAGAAAAGATATAATGTGACTGGCATTATTTTAATATGTTATTTTATAATTGAGTTTTCATTTATATATCATGCAGGTAATTTAAATACCAAAGATTCTTGAAGGCTTAAAAAAAAGAAAGAGTAGTCGCATACCCTACTCTCTTCCTCTCCCTGGCTTTTTGCTTTTTATTACTTTAGCAGAGTTTTCAGAGGGACCAAAAAACTCAAAACAGTCTGCAATGTTTAACTTGAAGTCATATTATATAATCTCATTCAGATAAGTGGTGACCATCATATACATTATTATTATGCCAGGTAAAAACTGATAACAATAATGTGACCCTAGAATGGTTTATTTGTGTTAGCTGTCAGTTCCTCTTTGAGTGCTATATGAATGATATCCCTGTTTTTGTCTCTTATTATGAAAGTAAAGGAGCTCTCTAGGCCCTAATATTTTGGTGGAAAGAGGGCTTTTCAAATTGAGCTTAGTTTTCCATTGGTCAGAAATAGTCAATACTTGTTACTCTTAACTTCCTGATTAGCAGCCTGTCCATGCAGCCCATCAGGGCATTTGGGAACACCACGTCTGCTCTGTAATATAAATTGCTTCCTCCAGTTTTACTTTACTTGCCTTCATTCAGCTCAGTTCAGTTCAGTTGCTCAGTTGAGTCTGACTCTTTGTGACCCCATGAATTGCAGCACACCAGGCCTCCCTGTCCATCACCAACACCCAGAGTTCACTCAGAGTCACGTCCATCGAGTCAGTGACGCCATCCAGCCATCTCATCCTCGGTCATCCTCTTCTCCTCCTGCCCCCAATCCCTCCCAGCATCAGAGTCTTTTCCATTGAATCAACTCTTCCCATGAGGTGGCCAAAGTACTGGAGTTTCAGCTTTAGCATCATTCCTCCCAAAGAGATCCCAGGGTTGATCTCCTTCAGAATGGACTGGTTGGATCTCCTTGCAGTCCAAGAAACTCTCAAGAGTCTTCTCCAACACCACAGTTCAAAAGCATCAATTCTTCGGGGCTCAGCCTTCTTCTCAGTCCAACTCTCACATCCATACATGACCACAGGAAAAACCATAGCCTTGACTAGACAGACCTTAGTTGGCAAAGCAATGTCTCTGCTTTTGAATATACTATCTAGGTTGGTCATAACTTTTTTCTAAGGAGTGAGCATCTTTCAATTTCATGGCTGCAGTCATCATCTGCAGTGATTTTGGAGCCCCCCAAAATAAAGTCTGGCACTGTTTCCACTGTTTCCCCATCTATTTCCCATCAAGTGATAGGACCAGATGCCATGATCTTAGTTTTCTGAATGTTGAGCTTTAAGTCAACTTTTTCACTCTCCTCTTTCACTTTCATCAAGAGGCTTTTTAGTTCCTCTTCACTTTCTGCCATAAGGGTGATGTCATCTGCATATCTGAGGTTATTGATATTTCTCCCGGCAATCTTGATTCCAGCTTGTGCGTCTTCCAGCCCAACATTTCTCATGATGTACTCTGCATATAAGTTAAATAAGCAGGGTGACAATATACAGCATTGACGTACTCCTTTTCCTATTTGGAATCTGCCTTCATTAGGTCAATTTAAATTACTACCAAAACTATATTAAACAGACTTCTCACTGGACTGTAAATTTCTTGAGGGCAAGTATTCTTTCTTCCAAACCATTTTTTTTCTTTAATTAATTTTTTTTTTTTTNGCCCCACACCCTCTCTCTGGATTATCCCCATGCATCAGTCCCAAGCATCTCAGCGTCTCAGACACATTGCTGCTGCTGCTGCTGCTAAGTCGCTTCAGTCATGTCTGACTCTGTGCGACCCCATGTTAGTGCTTAGTAAATAATTGTTGATTTAATACACAAATAAGCAGAACTAAAAACTGTCTTGTAATATATCCCAATTAAACTGCCTCTCTTTGTCATTAATCTGTAGCAGAGAATTTCAACAAGTTACTAATCCTTTCTATTTTCCTCAGTTGTAGTCTATGTCTTTCCATTTTGACTTCAGAATACCATGAAAGAAGTAAGCCCTTTCCTACACCTCCCCCCAGATATGTCACACTCTGCTGAGAGCTGTGGACTCCAGGAATACTGAATTGCTTGTATCAAATGTGGACATACCAGAATGTGTCCTACTGCCTTGCCTTTGGCTAAGCTCCCTTCCCTGACTGGAATACCCTCTCTCCATCCACAACCATTCTTCTGGCAAATCCTTACATTTCTTTAGGCATCCCCTTTACCAGAAAGTCCTCCCTGATCCCTTGGCCCCAGCAATGTAAAATTCTTTCCTGGGTGACAACAATATCACACACTCCCTGAAATATCACTCCCTGAAACATATCTATCATACTACATTTATCTGTAACATATTCAGTTCAGTTCAGTTGCTCAGTCGTGTCTGACTCTTTGTGACCCCATGGATTGCAGCATGCCAGGCTTCCCTGTCCATCTCCAACTTCCAGAGCATATTGTACATTATGAATCCACCTCTTTCCAATGAGCCTATTAAGCATAAAAATGTAGTGACCTTTATATCTGAAAAATGCACAACAGGGGCTTAGTTCATGTGATTTGAGAGAGTGAATTCTTTCAAATTCTGAGTTTACACATAAATTGCTTATGTTAGTGTACCATACTTGAGTCTCCTTGTCTGTGAGCAGTAAAGATAACCCACTGACATTGGGTTTTAAGGAAGGAAAGTACAGTGTTTATTGCAGGGCATCAACAAAGAGAATGGGCAGCTCATCCTCAAAGACCCAAACTCCACCATGGCTTTCAGGGAAGGCATTTTAAAGACAGTGTGAGGGAAAGGCCTGCAGAGTGCATAAGCTCTTGCACAAGTCTTGGATTGGTTGGCATCCAGGTGAAGTTTCAACCATCATTAACCTTCTGGTTTCAACCAGTCTAAAGTTTATATTCTTACAATTAGCAGATTTCATCTGGGTGGAGAGAGAGGTCTGATTCCTGTAAAAACAATTTAGGAATGCCTGCCATGTCTTTATTTTTATCTTTCAGGGAACTGTGAATTCAGTGATACTGCCATGTGGTGGATTTATAGCCTAAACTGTTACCAGTATCTTAGCCTAGCAGCTATTCTTTGCTTCCACATCTTCACATTTCCTAATCATTAACTCTTGAGTCAGACTTTTGAGACTCAAGAGAGGCCTTGGTGATTAAAGCAAAAGCTTTTTACTTCAAAGCACAGAGATACAGGGGCATGTTATATAGTTCCACCTACAGCCTCTCATGCAATACCAACCAGTAGTGTTAGGAAGAACATCAGATCATTTCTTCTTTTATTATTTTTTAAATTATAAATTCTAGAATTTTGAGAGTAGAGTTGGCATCCATATTACTAAAATCTGTTTATGACTCTTTCTACTTATTTTTGAATAAGGACATTTGACTATTTCTAGTCTTCTGGAATCTCTCCCATTCTCTGCATGAAGTGCCAAGAATTGGGGCTAAGACGGTAACTGTGAGTAAGGAAAGGATGGACTGCTGCTGCTGCTGCTTCTCAGTCGCTTTGGTCGTGTCTGACTCTGTGTGACTCCATAGACGGCAGCCCACCAGGCTCTGCCACCCTTGGGATTCTCCAAGCAAGAACACTGGAGTGGGTTGTCATTTCCTTCTCCAATGCATGAAAGTGAAAAGTGAAAGTGAAGTCGCTCAGTCGTTTCTGACTCTTAGTGACCCCATGGACTGCAGCCTACCAGGATCTTCCGTCCATGGGATTTTCCAGGCAAGGTACTGGAGTGGGGTGCCATTGCCTTCTCTGAAAGGAAGGACTAGCTATGAACAATACAATCAGTTGAACAGTTGCTTCACCTGTGCATGAGGCTGAAGAAGAAACAAAAAGGAGATAGATGACTGCAAAACACTGAGCCTGACAACTTTCTGGGACTGCGAGACTGACCCAAGTAACAAGTCCATAGCTTTGGCCCATGGAGACAGAGGGATGTTATTTCAAGAAAAGGCAATAACCATAAGTATGAACCTCAGGCAAAAATTTAGCTCTGAAAGAACTGGTGGGGAAACACTAAAGCCTGAGAGCTGAGATTGGATACTTCTTTCTTTTTCATGTGCTGCTGAGATGCCTCTCTTTTTTTTAAAGATTTCATCTAGATAACTAGCCCCTTTGGGGCTCCCCAAATATTTGTTTAGAACTTTACAGTTCATAAAGCCCTTTTACATCCCCTGTTCATCAATCCTGAGCAATAAATCTGCATTTTCATTTTAGTGTAAAGGAATCTGAATGGTAGTAAGGGGGTAGAATTAGGGACTGAGCAGAGGTAACGTGATTCTGTATTTATTCAGTTTCTGCTATTCAACACTACTCAGGTTCTCTAAGATACAGAGACAGAAGACATAGCCTTTTGACCTTGGGAGACTATCATCTTACTGGGGAAATAAACATAAAATAAATCAAATGATTAGAGAGTAAGTTAAGTATGTGCATCAAATAACTATGGCACCCCACTCTAGTACTCTTGCCTGGAAAATCCCATGGATGGAAGAGCCTGGAAATCCATGGGGTTGCTGAAGGTCGGACACTACTGAGCAACTTCACTTTCACTTTTCACTTTCATGCATTGGAGAAGGAAATGGCAACCAACTCCAGTGCTCTTGCCTGGAGAATCTCAGGGACGGGGGAGCCTGGTGGGCTGCTGTCTATGGGATCACACAGAGTTGGACACAACTGAAATGACTTAGCAGCAGCAATTGCTATATAACAATATGTTAATTAAATGGTTATGCAACAGCCTGCACTTTAAATTCAGTATTTTAGTTGAGAGAGAATATTTTATTTATTTATTTATGGCCCCGTGGCTTATAGGATCTTAATTCCCCCACCAGGAGAGCCTGGGACTCTAGTAGTGACAGCGCCAAGTCATAACCACTGCACAGCCAGGAAATTCCCAAGAGAAGAATCTTTTAAATATTTATTCAATCTCAGTGGCCAAAGACAGAACAATACAGAACTGGAACATTTCTAGAGATTTTTATAAGACCTTTAGACTCAATTTGACTACATAGGACCTGGGGATCTTGAGAAACTGAACTTCTTCACTTAAAAACTGCAAGTAATTTTTTCTTGTCTATTGCCAAATATAATAAAGCATACATATAAAAGCTCCATAAAGTCAGCATGGATATAAAAAGAAAAAGAAAAAGAAAAAATAAGCATTCTTTTAAAAATAATATATCTCTTTTATGTATTTGAGACTGAAATGGGAAGGAGCTCCTGGTGTGAATGATGGAAATATAACTTTAATATACAAACTTCACATTCATTAACTATTTTGTACTAAAAATTCACTCCTTAATAACAGAAGAAAATAAAAAATTTGATTTCAAAAGGGAGTCATTTAGTTCTAGAGGAAATCATTTTGACCCTGATTTACAATAATTTACAGAACATGAATCCCCTATAGAAATCATGTTTTGCATTTTGTGGACTAGTCTTTTCCAAGTAAGAGGTAATTAGAATTTTTACAGGATAGTGTTTATGCAAAAAAAAGGCAGTCTGAGGATTCTTCTCAAGTCAGCACTCTACTCCAGGACCCAGCCCTCAACAAAGTTGCATAAAAATAGGTTTTAGTCTTAAAGATATATCAACAAATTCCATGGTTTTTACAAAGAAAAAATTTTTTTTCTTATTTTGTCCTCCAAATGCTAAAAAAAAAAAAAAAAGCTTTAAATCACTCTCCCTGGGTTATTCATACAGTACCTTCCTTCTGCTTTTTACTGCTCAGAAGACAAATTCTCTATTTAACAGTACATTCTGAATAGAAGAACTTACTACAAACAGAAACAAAGAAGGGAGGGAATGTTCTATAAAAAAAAGGGGGGGGCTTGAGTTAGAGAGGGAGCAGATAATTAATTTGATTTTATTTGTTAAATTAAGCTAAGCTAATCTTTTCCTCTTCCAAGAAGGCTGTATAGGAAGTGCATAAACATTGAAGGCCTACCTCCAAGAGGAGAAGAGTGAATCATCAAAGCACACAGTTGTGTGTGGGAGTTGTCACTGGGGGTGGAATTCTAAGGCCAAAAACAACTGGGCATGGCTCTGGTTCTGGAGCTATTTCATGTCAGGGTTAACTCCCACTTCAAAGAAACCCAGCAGATGTGGGGGGGGCTTGAGTTAGAGAGGGAGCAGATAATTAATTTGATTTTATTTGTTAAATTAAGCTAAGCTAATCTTTTCCTCTTCCAAGAAGGCTGTATAGGAAGTGCATAAACATTGAAGGCCTACCTCCAAGAGGAGAAGAGTGAATCATCAAAGCACACAGTTGTGTGTGGGAGTTGTCACTGGGGGTGGAATTCTAAGGCCAAAAACAACTGGGCATGGCTCTGGTTCTGGAGCTATTTCATGTCAGGGTTAACTCCCACTTCAAAGAAACCCAGCAGATGGGAAATGAAAGTTCAAGACATCCTCCTTTGAATCTGTTTTCAAAATGGACTCATGCAGTTTGCTGTCTGATATCTTTGAAAGGCGTATTTCAAGATTTATCATTACTATTTGCTTTTTATCGAGAGCCAGTAATATGCACTGAAGACGTACATGTACATATAAATTATTATTCTTCACTTATGAGATTGGTGATGATAACATTGCTATCCTTTGGAGAAGTATACCTAGAAAACCTGATGAGTGACTCCTACATATCAATAGAAGACCAGGTTCAAATCAAGTAGCTGGAAAAAGGATTAATAGAAGATGAGAAGACTTTCAAGGAAAGATCTAAAACCAGGATCTAGATACAAATTTCATGGAAGGAGGCAGATGAGCATTTCAAGGAAAAAGAAAACAAGGGCATCCCCCATCCTCATCCTTGCTTCCCTCTGTTGTTTACAAAGTCAAATAGAAATAAACAGATTGTCTCAGTTGAATCATCTGTGCCTTTCTGGTAAATAGATCTTCATGTTATAAGGAAAACAAAAATCCCTCTGAGCAGCTTCAGACTCTCATCTTCAGATATTTTCTGGTCCTCAGAGCTTGATGGGTTAATATATTCTCTCTCCTTTGCTGTCACACATAATGCTAATACTTGACAATCCAGATTTAACTAGGTCATATGAAGCAAGACGGTAAAAACAAACTTCACCATAATTGTAAGCAAATCTGTTTTATCTAGTCCCTAAACTAACCATTGTAGAAGTTTCCAAGAGGTAACTCACAGCTCAGGTAAACAAAACAATATAAAACAAACACATAAAACAGCTCTCCTGCTCTTTTTTGTATGGAGAGTTGCCTCTTACTCTTTTCCACTAGATATTCTGATCCTGTGATACTTCTTTCTCAATGTAGCCTGGCCTGGTTTGCGTACACACTTCGTCCCATTCAGTTCAGTTCAGTTCAGTTGCTCTTAAAACAATATAAAACAAACACATAAAACAGCTCTCCTTGCTCTTTTTTGTATGGAGAGTTGCCTCTTACTCTTTTCCACTAGATATTCTGATCCTGTGATACTTCTTTCTCAATGTAGCCTGGCCTGGTTTGCGTACACACTTCGTCCCATTCAGTTCAGTTCAGTTCAGTTGCTCTATCGTGTCCGACTCTTTGTGACCCCATGAATCGCAGCACGCCAGGCCTCCCTGTCCATCACCATCTCCCAGAGTTCACTCAGACTCACGTCCATCGAGTCCGTGATGCCATCCAGCCATCTCATCCTCAGTCATCTCCTTCTCCTCCTGCCCCAATCCCTCCCAGCATCAGAGTCTTTTCCAATGAGTCAACTCTTCATATGAGGTGGCCAAACTACTGGAGCTTCAGCTTCAGCATCATTCCTTCCAAAGAAATCTCAGGGTTGATCTCCTTCTGAATGGACTGGTTGGATCTCCTTGCAGTCCAAGGGACTCTCACGAGTCCAAGACCACACTTCAAAAGCATCGATTCTTTGGCGCTCAGCCTTCTTCACAGTCCAACTCTCACATCCATACATGACCACAGGAAAAACCATAGCCTTGACTAGACGGACCTTAGTTGGCAAAGTAGTGTCTCTGCTTTTGAGTATACTATCTAGGCTGGTCATAACTTTTCTTCCAAGGCTCCATTAACCACTGGATCAAAATGTGCTTAGTCTCTCAGTCCTGTCCAACTCTTTGCAACCCTATGGACTATGGCCTGCCAGACTCCTCTGTCCATGGGGATTTTCTAGGCAAGAATACTGGAATAGGTTGCCATGCCCTCCTCCAGGGGATCTTCACATCCCAAGGATCATATCCAGGTCTTCTGCACTGCAGGTAGATTCATTACTATCTGAGCCACCAGGGAAGCCTGGACCAAAACAGGGAAAACCATGACTAAGGAGAATCTAGAATTAGCAAACTCACAGGCAAGCTCCTTGATATAATCACTTGGACTCATTAAAAGGACCTTATTATTATTATTTTGCACAACTGATTTAAAATGTTCTTTCCTTTATGGTAAATATTTGACAGTGTTAATTAAATATTCATCTAATAATTAATAGTTAATATAGTCACATGGCTTAAAAGTAAAAACATACTAAAAAGTCTGAATTAAAAATTCTCTATTCTATCTGAGGCTCACAGTTCTGCTTAGTTCACATCATTGTACACCACCACTGTCACCCCCCAACAGTAACTCATTACAATAACAGGAATTCTTGTTATTTAGTTACTCCTATGTATATACAGAGTTTCATCACACAATACATATATCAGTTCAGTCAGTCCAGTCACTCAGTTGTGTCCAACTCTTCATGACCTCATGGACCACACCATGCCAGGCTTCCCTGTCCATCACCAACTCCTTGCTCTAACTCATGACCATCAAGTCGGTGATGCCATCTAACCATCTCACCTTCTGTCATCCCCTTCTCCTCCTGCCTTCAATCTTTCCCAGCCTTGGGGTCTTTTCCAATGAGTCAGTTCTTCGCATCAGGTGGCCAAAGTATTGGAGCTTCAGCTTTAGCATCAGTCCTTCCAATGAATATTCAGGGCTGATTTCTTGAATATTTCCATCCTGGACTGGTTTGATCTCCTTGCTGTCCAAGGGAATCTCAAGAGTCTTCTCCAACACCACAGTTCAAAAGCACCAATTCTTTAGCACTCAGCTTTCTTTATGGTCCAACTCCCAATCCATACATGACTACTGGAAAAACCAGAGATTTGACTAGATGGACATGTCAGCATAGTAATGTCTCTTTACATCCAAGGAGCAATCATCTTTTAATTTCATAGTGCAGTCACCATCTGCAGTGATTTTGGAGCCCAAGAAAATGAAGTCTGTCACTGTTTCCATTGTTTCCCCATCTATTTGCTGTGAAGTGATGGGACCAGATGCCATCATCTTCGTTTTCATCAAGTCCTTTAAATCAGTCACTCAGGCCAGACCATGGACGGCATTATCAGCTCCTCTCATCTCTCAACACCTACCACATCCAATAAGTTACCAAGTTCTTTACGTTCTGTCTCCTAAAAAATATCCTATTTCTGTATACTGACTTCTCCCATTTAGTTTATTGTCCCAGGTGACTGACCCTGAATCCCTATTGTTAGTTGTTCAGCTGCTAAGCTGTGTCTGTTTGCAACCCCATAGACTACAGCACAGCAGGCTTCCCTGTCCTTCACTATCTAACACAGTTTGCTCAAACTCATGTCCATTGAATCGGTGATGCCATCCAACCATCTCATCCTGTCACCTCTTCTCCTAGCCTCAGTCTTTCCCAGCATCAAGGTCTTTTCCAATGAGTCAGTTCTTCACATCAGGTGGCCAGAGTATTGGAGCTTCAGCTTCAGCATCAGTCCTTCCAATGAATATTCAGGACTGATTTCCTTTAGGATTGACTGGTTTGATCTCCATGCTGTCCAAGGGACTCTCAAGAGTCTCCTCCAGCACCACAATTTGAAGGCATAAATCCTTCAGTGTTCAGCCTAATTTAAGGTCCAACTCTCACATCTGTACATAACTACTGGAAAAACCATAGCTTTGACTATACAGACCTTTGTTGGCAGAGTGATGGATCTGCTTTTTAATACACTGTCTAGATTTGTCATAGCTTTTCTTCCAAGGAGCAATTGTCTTTGAATTTTGTGGCTGTAGCCATCATCCACAATGATTTTGGAACCTAAGGAAATAAAATCTGCCACTGAATCCCTATAGAATTTTTAAAATTTTCTCCTCTTCTTGGGTTTAGCTTACCCTCGAATCCATCTTTCATACTTCATTGTAATGTAAATCTGATGATGCCATGGTCAACCTCAACATCTGTGATGGTGCTATGTTGCTTTCTAGGTAAAATTCCAACCCTGCAGCTTGGATTACAGGTGTCTGCTTCTGAGCCTAGTCACCTGGCTGAGTCCTGAGACTCTGTATGTTTTAAACCTTCCCTGTGATTTCCATGCGAGCAGCTTGATCCTTCATGAATCCCAGGACGGGCACATAGGGAGAACCGATCTGCTTGGAACCCACTGTAAAGCAGGAGGCCAGAGACAGCTGGAAACTTCCCTCAGCCACGGCTTAAAATTATCCAGCACAATGTGGTTATTTAGGAAAAATTTCAAAAGCATTCTACCAAAGAGCAGCATGTTTGCAAGTATAGATTAGAAAATTATTTCCTTTTAGAAAGCCTAATTTAATTAAGTGACACAATTTTGAAGCTATGAAGGCTTTTTCCTGCTGAGTCAGGATTTTTTGTTTCTCAGCTAATACAAAACAGGTAGTGGAAATTAGAGACCGGCTCTAGAGACTACTACATGTTTGGCTGTGTAAAAGTATAAAGTATTGTTTTGTGGGATAGAAGGGCAGGAAGTCATTTCATTTAAATCTGGTTAAAGCACCATGTGAAACTTTTTTTTCAATTAAGATATAGCTTTCTTAGAGAAATACTGAAAAATCACTGAATCCTTAATATTTCCTACAGAAAATGATATTCAGAAGTATCATCAAACTTAAAGGAAAAGAAAAAGATTTTGGAACAGTTGTATATTTTCTTGAGATTTATGGTGGAGTTTTTAAAGAAAAAACACGTTTGTGAAAATGAAGAGGACATAGCTATAATAGGGATTCATTTAACCCATCTCTTGCTAATCCTCCGGAGAAGGCAATGGCACTCCACTCCAGTACTCTTGCCTGGAAAATCCCATGGATGGAGGAACCTGGTAGGCTGCAGTCCATGGGGTCGCTAAGAGTCAGACATGACTGAGCGGTTTCACTTTCACTTTTCACTTTCATGCATTGGAGAGGGAAATGGCAACCCACTCCAGTGTTCTTGCCTGGAGAATCCCAGGGACGGGGGAGCCTGGTGGGCTACAGTCCACGGGGTCGCACAGAGTCGGACACGACTAAAGTGACTTAGCAGCAGCAGCAGCTTGCTAATCCTCAAGAAGTTTGGTGGACTAAAATTCCCTAATTCTCAGGTGAGGTAATGTGAACACCCTATATAGCCATTAATGTTATTAGCATTTTTCCTGGAAGATACAGAATTGGAATTTTAAAACAATTTTGGTTACTTTTCTTTCTGTCTCCACTAAAATGTAATTTTCACAAAGCCAGAGTCTCTGTCTTGTCGCTGTGGCCCTTGTTGATTAGGCACCAGTAAATATCTGCTGAGTTAGTGTTTGCAAGCCAAAGAGTGAAGATTTTGTGTAATATATTCCTCTATGGAGATATAAAAGGAGAAAGAAATTTCATACTCAACCTGAAAGAGGCTTATAATAGTAGACATTACCTATTTTTCTAGCCCAATGGATCTATCCAATTATGATCATGCTATATACTTTGTACCATGATTCTCAATAGAAAATCTATTTTGTCTTCTTTCATATCTATACTCTATTTTCTTGATATACATCATCAATACATATATTCCAAAATTGTCATCAATGTATGCCTCATATGAATGTGGAAAGTGAAGTGAAGTCACTCAGTCGTGTCCGACTCTTTGCGACCTCGTGGACTGCAGCCTACCAGGCTCTTCCGTCCATGGGATTCTCCAGGCAAGAATACCGGAGTGGGTTGCCATTTCCTTCTCCAGGGGATCTTCTCGACCCAGGGATTGAACCCAGGTCTCCCACATTGCAGGCAGACACTTTAACTTCTGCGCCACCAGGGAAGCCCCATGAATGTGGAAGGGACACTTAATTATGTCTAGGCATGCTCAGAGATTAAAAAATAGTTTTCAAAACCAGAGGTAAGAAAGAGTTGCAAGAGATACTGGGCTAGACGGTCTACATCAGCATTACTCAAAGTGAGCTCTCTGTAACTGATTTGCAGTGGAATGTAAATCAACTGTGTCATTAAACATACCGTTTAGTTCAGTTTATGCCTTTTCCCTGGTAAGACTTTCTCAATGAAAGAAGCGGCACATTGACTTGATTTCTCATTCAAGCTCTTCATCTTGTGGTCAAATCTCAAGCAATTCAAAGACTAACACTGCTCTACAACCACACCTTGAACAGCACTGATCTTCAACAAAGTCTTATCTACTTCAAGGAATCTCCAAATTGCCTTTGATAAAAGATTTATTTATTTATTTGGCTGTTCCAGGTCTTGGTTGCAACACACAGGATCTTGGATTTTCATTGTGGCAATGGAATATTGTAGCTGGGGCAGGTGGAATCTACTTACCTGACCAAGAATTGAACTCAGGCCCCCTGCATTGGGAACACGGAGTCTTAGCCACTGAGTCACCAGGGAAGTTCTAAAAATGCCTTTTAAAAGTGTCATTTTCAGTTTATTATATAGTTATTTCTCCAATAATTAGTTATAATTAATTTAATGTTATTAATTATATCTATGTATAGATGGATAGATAATGCCATATAACATCATAGAAAAACTTATACAAGGCTGAAAGGTTAGAGAAAGGTTGGGGCTGCTGTTTTGGTTGGAGTTCCCTTGGGTGGTTTCTGTGAGGAAGTGATGCTGGAGCTGTGGAGAGAAAGCTATGTAATTATTGCTGAGAAAGAGCATTCTGGGAAGAGAGATCAGGCTCAAGGGGCTTGGAATAGGAGCAAGCTTGGTGTTTAAAAAACAGCAAGCAGTCAGTGTGCCTGGAGGGTAGTAAACAAGGAGGAAAGTGGTGGGGGACTGAGTCAGAGAGCTAGTCAGGGTCCAGACTTTGCAAGGCCATGGAAAGAACCTTGGTTTTTGTTTTCGGTAAGACACAGAGCCCTTGGAGATGGTGAGCACATGAGTGGCAGGATCTGATAGGCTTTAAAGGGTCACTGTGACTGCAGAGGAGTAAAGGTGACACGAGAGATGAGGGTGCTGTTGCTGCAGGGATCAGCAGGCAAGCGATATGGTGGCTTAGACTAAGGTGGAAGCGTCGGAGATGACAGAGAGCAGTCACATTTGAATTTGTGTTCCAGACACAGCCAATAGGATATGCTGACTGGAGTAGGGGTGGGACAAAATGAATGAAATTAACCATGACTCTCGGTTCTGATGGCACCATTTATAGAGTTGAGGAACCACTGGGAAAGAACAGATCTGGAGTGAGGGTAGAGGAGGGCAAAGTTGAGTTTGGAGCTGTTGGGTGTGAGATGCCTGACAAACATCCAAGTACAGGTGTGGGGAGAGCAGTGCAATAGATGCATTTGACTCTCACAGGAGGTTGCGACCAGAACGTAATTTGAGAGTTGCTAGCTCATCTAGGGAGTGATGGTCAAGCTTCAAGAACCACACTCAGAGCACTCCCAACAACTAGAGATCAGAAAGGTGAGGGACTTCCCTGGCAGTCCAATGGTTAAAACTCCGTGCTTCCACTGCAAGGGGCACAGGTTTGATCCCTGATTGAAAAACTAAGAGCCCGTGTGCCATCTGATATGGCAAAAAAAAAAAAAAAGAGAGAGAGAGAGAGACTCAATAACAGATACTACGAAAAAATAGAAAGCACACAGACAACAACAAAATGTGGTGTTATGAGTGTCAGGAGAAGAAAGAATTTTTTAGGAAGAGGCAGTAATCATGTGTTTCAAACACTGTTGTGGAATGAAGACTGTAAATTACTACCAGAAAGGGCCTTATGGAGGTCATTGGTGCTCATGATTAAAGCAGTTGCAGCTCTAATTCACTGCCTAATTAGAGAAGTTTTCCTATGATTGGTTTTACTTTCTTATTGAAATGAGAATCAGTTACCTGATGAAAACTAAGGAAGGGGTGGGGCCCTGGAGGTTTGTGAGTAGAATGAAGCTATGAAGAGTGGATCAACTGGGGAAGCACGGTAGGACTGCCAACAGAACTAAGAACTCCCTTGTTAGCCATGGTCATAGATTTTAAATGACACCAGACTGTGCCATTGTATGCTTTCCTCCAGCCACTCAACTCCGCAGAAGGGCAGAGCAGAGAACAGGATTTAAGAAAGATCGGTGATTTGCTGGGCAAGTATGATGGAGGGGAGAGGTGCTGGGTATTTGGAAGCAAATGTAAGGGAGTGATTATAATTATAATTATAATGGAATATAAATGATCTAAAAAAGTGAAGACATGAATAGGGAAGGAAATGATGATAATGTCAGAAGTCACAGTAAGTTCAGAGAATGTTTAGAATGGGCAAGAGTGAGTTGTAAAGGTGAGATCAGTTCAGTTCAGTTCAGTCGTTCAGTCGTGTCCGACTCTTTGCGACCCGATAATTGCGATAGTAGTTGTCAACTTGAAACTTTGGCTAATGTTCTGTATCAGCAATGACGGTGTTTAGGATACAATCACAGCAAAGAGTGACTTTGGAGAGTATAATGGACAAGATCATTCGTTGAGGAGGCCATGGAACTAAGAAGCTAGATGCTGGATGGATCCTCTGTGAGGACATTGGAATTACTAAGAATAGTAACAGAACAATGGCAATGGGGTAGAGGGTAAGAAAATCTTTAATAAATTGTGGGTGTGACAGGGAGGAGAGTAAATAACACAAGGAGGGCTAGTGAGTAGTATAATCTGATGGGATCTCAAAGGAACTGGACAAAGACTAAGGAGTAGAAAGGACAGTGGTTTGGATGCAGCCAGGAAGAGCAAGAAGGACAACTTATCCAATCTCCAAGACCAGTAGTACCAAGAGGTAGAAGGAAGAACTAGAGAAGCCTACAGAAGAGAAACAGTCTCCTAGAAAGTCATCCAGATTTCCATCAGGGCAAGAAAGAGAAACAGATGCTTTCAGAAGACACAGGGGAATTTACTGATGACAGACCTTGGGTTTCAGAGGACACACGGGAAAGGTTTGAAGCTAATAGGAGGGGGTGACCAGAGCTTCAGGCAAAGTAGGGAATAAGAACCTTTGGGAATGCAGATCTGTGAGCGTCTGGGTGATGAGGAACGAGCTGGAGTCTTGACTGAGATACAGAGGAATGAGAGGTGTGACAGTCTGATTCGAGTGGAGTCTCAGAGAGAGTGGGCTACTCAGTACTGACAGTAGTTCCTTGCTGGGACTGGTCTCATTGGTGGTTCTCATGAGGAGGTGGGAACGGTTGGAGGAAGAAGAGCAGGAATTGCACTAGAAACCAGGAGCACTTGGAAGGCTCCTTGGATGCCAAGGACCGTGGTCTGACAGGGGCTGGGGAGCTTTAGGGGTTTTGCCTCCCACCTGTCAAGAGCAACCTCAAGGTTTCCAGAAACCGTATTCCTTCAGTTGTCCATTATCTTCTCTAGATAAGAAAATCACATCCAGTGATATTTGGGGTCTTTGCCCTAATGTATTTCAGAATTACTAGGTTAGTTGAATGCTTCAACAAGTACTGTTTAGATGGAGTGTGCTTCAAATTTACATTGGAAAAGAGTTGGTGTCATCCTTTCCACAGAAACAAGGCTGATGATGGCATTTAAATAGCTTTGGCTATCTCTTGGGGTGATCACAGTCAGTGGGAAATTGACAACATTACTTGGAACATAACTTGGAAATGAGATTTTCCTCTGCTCACCACTAGACATTTTGGACTTGGGAAACTCAGACTACCAGAGAAGTAGCTGATGTGAAAGGACAGTGGAGACTCACTTCAGTTAATCATTTCTTGTTATTTTTTTTTTCTGCCCTATAATCAAACCTATAGACCACTCATTATTTGCCTATTATAAGTTTAACTTTTCCCATTTCAAAGTAGTCATTGAAAAATTTCCAACTGATGGTGTTTTTGTAGGCTAATCATTTGTACGTAGGCACAACATATTTTTGATGATAGTCTTTCCAACAACTGCTAAAAAGCCTTGTCTCTACAGGCTGTTGCGAGATGGCCTCACTTGGTAGTCTCAAAATCAAACTCATTTTCTTGTATACCTCAGTGCATTTTCAAGCTGTAAAACAAAACTTCTTGGATAAACTGACCTTTTTTTTTTTTTTTAATAGGCAACCTAGCCAATTTCAGAATTGTCCTTTACAAGTATTTAATACATGGATTGATCTGATGACATTTGGGTCTAAAATTACTTCTTGGATACAGAAGAGACGAAGGCCTTGTTTGAAAAATTTCTGACTTAATTGTTTTCTTTCAAAAAAGAGAAGAAAACAGATGGAGAATTTGGAGAGAATTATTGATTTTTGTTCTGACTTGTTCCTGAATCAAAATGTTTATAGCCTTAAGGACATCCTAGACAAAAGAAGGTTTTGAAAAAGGGAACAAATATTGAGAGATAAATTTGAATCAGGCATGTATTTATGCATCAAGTACTGACTAAGAGAGAGAGACATACAATGAAAAAAGGATCTTGTCTCCAGCATCAAGTGGTCTAGCAGTACAGACGGACGTAAACCAACTGCCCTGTTGAATTCCATTAGACTTAAGTAGAGGACGTGAAAACAGTTAATCCTCTTGGAGGCAAAAAGAAAGTGGATAAGGGATGGGGCAGGGGCAGCTGAGAACCTACGAAGAGCAGAAGATACTTGGATTGGACTTTGGAAGATGATTCAGAATTTGCCACAGAAGAGTTGGAGTGGGATAGAGGTTATGTGGGAGAGAATTCAAAGCGGAAGCAACAACCTGAGCAGAGGACTAGAGGCATGAATAGGGCAGCCTTTGGGACCCGAGGAGGCAGCAAGGGGCAGAAAGTTATCACAGCTCTAATTGGTATCCTTTGCACGGCAGCTTTGATGAATTTAAGGGGAACAAAAAGATATATACATGCTTCCAAGACATCATGAAGTGTTTTCATAAAAGAAGATACCCGCTCAGCATGTTGCTTTTCCAAGTGCTTTTACTTGGAGAATTTGCTCTTAAAAATGGATTCTCCATCTTTGAGGAATGAGACCAAGGGGTATACTGGTAAGAATTAAGAGAGATGAGAGGATGTAGAAAAAGAAGCAGAGGATTTGCTCCTAGAGAAGAGGGTTTAATTCCTATTGTGAGCAGTTAGGAGCCATGAGCCCAAAAGTCACATGACCTCCTGGCATTTGTTTCTTCCTCTGTGTAAGCGGAACTACACAGAGACTATATATGAGGTAACATGAAAGCCTTTTCATGCCTTAAAGCATGATAGACATGACAGCTGATACTGACTCTAATCTTTCAGTTATAAACTTTGTCTGTTAAGACCCCAAAGTCAGAAATTGTACAATGAATTTAGAGAATGACTCTCAAATTTTAGTAGCTAGAAACATTTCTCACCTGGTATACTTGTAAAAATGCCACATCTTGGAAACCACCTGCAAAATTTCTGATTCAGTAGGATTTAATAGGGATACGGTTTAAGAATCTGCCTTAAAAAACAAACAAACAATGCCCTATGTGATTCCAAGGAAGGTGGTTCAAGGAAACCATTTTTAGAAAAACAGTTCCAAAAGAGCTGAAAAAATACATGCACTTAGCAATATCAGGCCAGAAAGTGCCCGCCTGTTAACAGAACCTTGGATTCTTATCTTCTACGAGAAAATGCACATACTCCTTGTGGAGGTCTGAGGTTCACTTTGACCCTGTGCCACACCTGAAGTCTGCCTCACTGCCTTAGGCCAAAACAAGAAGGTACCACTTTTGGAGGGTGTCGGGGGTGGGGGGGGGGCACTTCCCAGGTGGCTCAGCGGGTAAAGCATCTGCTTGCAATGCAGGAGACATAGGTTGGATCTCGGGGTTGGGAAGATGCCCTGGAGGAGGGCATGGCAACCAACCCCAGGATTCTTGCCTGGAGAATACCATGGACAGAGGAGCCTGGAGGGCTGCAGTCTATGGGGTCGCAGAGTCAGACACCACTGAAGGGACTAAGCATGCATGCCGGCACTACTTTTTTGAAGTTCTGTGGCGGTGTTTGGGGTGGAGGACTGAAAACTCTACCTGCTACTGAGCACAGACTCCTGTACCTGGGCCTTCTTGGCCCTTTCCCAGCATCTTCATCCTTCATTTGTCAGTCCAGTGATCCCTGGACTGCCTTCCAGAGATGCCTGTCCTTCCCCTTGCTTCTCGTCAGCCTTACCCAGGGGCATCTGCTATCAGTAGAAGACGCTCTGAGCGCTTAGTCTGAACTTTAACCCTGATACTTTGGTGGCTCTGTGACCTTCAGCAATTCCTTTACTTTTCTAGTTTCCACTTCTCAACCGTAAAAGAGGTCGACACACCTAGCTCGCAGCACTGCTATGAAGATGAGGGGAGATGGCTTAATGCTCTATGTAAGCCTGCACATGGGCTTCTCCTGCCTTCCAGCAACTTATGTGTTTACGCACTTAATGAGCAACAGCAGTGTCTTTGGAAAGCCTGCCTGAGACTCAGAGCAAGTATCCAAGTTTTAGGCATCAAGTCCAGAGCATTAAATTTTCAGTACAGGTCTATTAGCTTCTGAATAAAGATAGTAACTTTGGATTGAAACATTTACTTCTCCTTTTTCCAAAATTACCCTTGAGATGAACAACACGCACATGTGTACACACAACACACACACACACACACACACACACACACACACTATACTGTTCCAGGTCTGGAGCAAGGAAATGTGAAATCTAGTCATTCATTCAGCAACATGTTATCACACATGCCCATAAGATGCCAAACTCTTCTGTGGGTACATTCAATACAGGTTAAATTGGAAACCGCCTACATGCTCAGCAATAGGGAAAAAGTAAATAGAAAACTGTTTTCCTTAAAGATGTTGATGCATTAGCATAGGTTTTATATAGAAAAGATGTTTATGTTGTTATATAGAAAAGGTTTTAAAAACAATATGTACAATATTATACTAAACCTATTCTTATGAAAAGTTCTATAAAGATGTGCACTAAAATTTTTAAGTGTTTTTTTTTTGTAGATGGTTGCATTGAGGATCACATTTTAAAATATTGCTATCTATTCTAACTTAATTACATTGAATTTAGCATACTTGTGTCATAAATATATCTAACAGATTGTCACAGTTGAGGTTTTCAGACATTAACTGCAGACCTAAAAAATTTTTGCACAACTAATTTGGAGTTTGTGTGTGATGTTCATATTTATATGAAGAGAGCAGTACCTATCTTCCACCATTCGACACCTGACCTCATGGTACTGAAATGTCGTGAGAGTCCTGTCACCTTCCTGTGGGTCCCATAACCAGTGCTTTGGGGGTAATGAAGAGATTTGTCTTCTCCAAGGGCAGAAAGAACCCCTGTCTTCTTTGATGTCTGTACTTTTCCCTCCCCATCCATTCACATGCCAGTAGAACTTCTCTTATGCAAGTAGACCTCTCTTGAGACTCTCTGTGATAGAAAAGAATGTGTTGTCTTTTTTTTCCTTTATTTTCCAAAAGCACCATTACAATTCCCACTTACCCTCTACTCATTTTCATAACTGAGTCAGAGTGATTGTTTTTTCTTTGAACCTTGCTTAAAAGCAAATCAGCCCCTTTACAACCACCCCTCTACCTGGAGACTCTAAGGTTAGAGTGATGATACAGAGAGGCTGTCTTATTAATCAAACATTCCCTCTGTGCTGGGCATTCATCACATAAATCCGCATAGCTAGATAAGACTCATTAGTGTCATCTTTCATGGCTTTTGTCTGCCTACCCTTCTCATTCTCTGTAGCATTTATTAAAATGCCATCAAAGCTTCCGTGGCCAACTCCATTTCTCTCTCACCTCCCGTGGCCAGGTACCGTGTTTGACCCTGCAGGGAAAGGGAACAATCACTGAGGTTACCAAGCAGAACATTTAATTAAATGACCTTTGATGGCCTCTTTGACTGATTTCCTTTAAAATCTACCTGGATCCTCTGGGAAGTTCTTCTCAAGATCCATGTTCTGCCTTGAGCCTGGCAGCCCCCAGGGGTGGAGACGGGCCTCCACCTGACACTGAGCATCTGTGTGCAGTGGGTTTGCCAGAGGGACACACCTGTTGAGCAGTCACTGGCCCTTGCCTGGGGACATCCTGCTGGTGCCCAGACCCTCCTCTCTGGTTCCCAGCCAGCTCCTGCTGCAATCTCCTTGCTAGTTTCATGTAGAGATCTTTGAGTTCAGAGTCTCTTGCTCTGGCTTTTATATCCCTCTTTGTGTTGTTTTTCCTTGAACAAGTATTTATTGAGCACCTACTATTTGCCAGGCCTTGCACCAGTCACTCAGGATGCAATGCTGAGCCAAAGAGACTTGGTTCTGCTTTCATGGAGCTTACAGTCTAGCAGGGGAGACAAGCAAAGGCAACACAAGAATAAACAAGGCAGAATGGTCTCAAATGTAAGAAGTACTATGAAGTAAACCGAAAAGCGGCATAGACAGAATCTACCAGGGGTAGGGGAAACCTTCTTTTGAACAGTGTGGTCAGACAGAGCTGTGGTCCCTGGACCAGCACCATCCGTTTCACCTACAGCCTGTTAGAAAGGCAGGCCTTCGACTGTATCCCTGACCTCTGGGGCAGTTTGTATTTACCAAAGCAGTTATGTGAAAGTGTGTGGAGGAGAGTACATTCCAGACGGAGTGCAGAATAGCCAAGACAGCAAAGAGCTTGGTTTGTTCAAGGAAGTGATATCAAGACTGCTTTGGCCAGAGCAGAGTGAGGGGGAAAGTGACAGATGATGTTGGTGATTTGGGCAGGGATCAAATCATGCAGGTTCTTGTAGATCAGGGTGAGGGGGTTGAACTTCAGTCTAGGCAATGTGAGAAACCATTGAAGCATGTTAAGCAATATGATGCACTCACCTGAATTACTTTTTTTAATTTGAGGTTTGCCCCTGCACATTTTTAATATAATTTTTTTTACTTTATTATTGGAGTATAATTGCTTTACAATGTTGTGTTAGTTTCTACTGTACAACCAAGTGAATCAGCTATAGATATAGCAGAGATATATGTTTATATGAGATCTGAATTACTTTTTTTTTGGAATTTTTTTTTTTTTTTGGAATTACTTTTAAGATGATCTCCATTGTTGAACCCAGAATAGACAGAGGTGGCTTAAGAGTGGAAGTAGGAAGACCAGTGAGGAGACTGATGCAGTGGTCCAAGCAGTAGGTGATGGTGGCCTGGACCAAGGCAACAGGGCATAGAGGTGAGAAAGTGATTCCAAGATATATTTTAGAGAGAAGCCGATGGTCCCGCTATGAATAGAGAGAGGTTACAGAGGTGGGAGGGGTCACAACTGCCTCCTCCATTTCTGCCTTGAGTGACAGGGGAATAGAGGTGTCATCTACTGCTCTGCAGGGGCAATAGGTAGGCATACCCTCCTGGCCTTTATCTCAGACACCTGCCCCCAACCGTTTGGGCACACATCCCACTGTGACAGCTTCCTGGAGCCTATCCTCAGCTTAACTCTCGGGCTATATCTTCAGTCTATCCCAGAGCCTTGACAGAGGACGTCCTGAGCTGATCCCCATAAGGACTCTGTCCCTAAGGCACCGTGTCTTGTGTTCCAAAGGTCTGAGGAATACCTAAATGGCTATATCTCTGTGTAGATCAGTGTTGCTACTGAAGAAGGACTGAGTCCGTCCCCAGCCTTGCTGAGAGGTGCACACTTGTTACCTTCCCCTTAGGAATGAGCAAAGAAGTAGAGAGAAAGAGGTAAACTGCCTGGAGCCAGGAAGCACAGCCGGCCCTGGAATCCAGGGAAGGTTGAACCAAAAGACAGAAGATAGGAGTGGCTGGGGGCAAAGGAGGAAATTTGAGAAACCTGGGACTCCATGGTGAGTGACCCTTTGCCCAGCCACCCACCATGAAAAGTGAACTGCAGGAGGGAAGAGGAAGGAAAACAGATGTTTTAACTCCTCATGTCTCCTGCAGAGATGGTGGGCTGGTTACATAAAAAGCTGCCTGTGGGCTGCTCGGTTCCTGAGTCTCAACCATGAGGCTAAAGGAAATGTCACCTCCTGTCTCACATCTGTGAATAATGGGCCTGTCAGCCAGTCCAGCCAGTCAGGAGTCAGTCACTTCCCATCAGCCGTGTACCTCATTGTTTGGACACCATGCATAGCATTTTGTTGCTCAGACTGTGTTCATCTGGGGAAATGCCAGTAGTTTCATCTTCTAAAATTAAACTCTGAAAAAGTGGTAAGATAGACAGGAGGGATGAAAAGGAGATGTAACGAAGCACTGGGGGAAAAGAGAGCTTGGGAACTCTGACCAAAAAAGCCAGAACCCGAGAAGGTGAGCAGTTGAGTAAGCCCAGCCCATTTATGGAGCATCTAGTTGGCCATAATGAAACTTCTATATTTCTCATCTATGTTGTAGAACCTTTGTAAGGATAAAATGATAATGTATGCCGAGTTCCTATACCTGGCTGACTTACTAGCCAGATGACAGATCGTCTTCTTGCTCCAGAGTCTAGCCAAAGGAGTCCAGCTTCTTCTGCACAAAGTTATGTTCACTTGGATCCCACAAGGTGCCTTAGTTTCCCTTACCTTCCCCATCAGTGCACAGAAGAACATCCCTCTCCCCG
>SJXQ01010920.1:98904-256545 GCA_006408695.1 Aepyceros melampus | reverse complement strand
CCCCCCCCCCCATTTATCTCACCAGACAATTTTAAAGGCAAAATGTCCTTTAGAGTGTTTATAAGCTGCTGTAAGATAAATTCCATATAAAATCAAGATCCTATTCATTCTAGTTATGTTATTCACCACTTTTTACCACTTCTCTATTCAGTCTGCATTTCCTGAACATCTACTGCATGCTGCGAATTGTCACAGAAGCTGGGAAAATTAAATCAAGAGAACACTTAATCCTCCACTTGGCTGTTTGTCACAAACAAGTGTTTGCTCATCTTCTGTCAATTGAGCCCTACCTTCATGAAATTTATCATGAACATAGTTGATTTAGTTGATATCCTCAGGCTACATCCTGAAGGAGGAGAGAATCCTGGGGGCAGAGGTGCCTGTGGGATATTCTAGGAAGAGGAATGTGGTTGCTCCACTGTGGATGCTTCCAGATCGCTGATCCGTGTGTGAGCAGGAAAGCATCAAGAAATACAGCTGTAGAGGTGAGCTGGGTCAGCTTGTGAAGGGCCTTGTACAACCTGCTGTGGGATTCAGGCTTTGTTCCAGGACTATGGAAAACTACAGAAATATATTAAGCCAAGTAGACATTGCAGTCCTTGTGCTTTAGAAAGAAAACTTTCTGGATTGAAAAGTCCCAGATGACTAGAGGAGAGACCAGTTTAGGAGGTTTAGGAGGTGGTTGCTAATCCAAGAAGGACATGATACAAGATTGAATCAAGGTACAGGCCAAAATGGAAATAGAATCAATCAATGTTTAGGCTGTGAAATCAACAGAGCTGGGCGATTTGTTGATTGTAATTGAGAGTAGTTGGAAAGTGAGACATTGAATATGATTTCTGGTGGACATTGGAACCTCCAACCAAGATAAAAAATTATGGGAATAACAGCAAACCAGGATTTGGGGGAGAGATGAGTTCAGTTTCTGATCTAGATGAGAAGGGATTTGTGTGCATACACATGGAAGTCATGTCCTGTGCAGAGCTAGAGGGACTGATGAGCAAAGGTGAGTGGGATTAGCTGGAGATGCAAATTTGGTTTCATAAGCATGAGATAGAACTGTAAATCATTTGGATAAAGGAGACCACCGAGGGAGAAGGTGGAGAGTGAGAAGAGAAAGAGGCTCCAGGACTGTGCAGCTGCATTTATTTTTTTATTTTAATTATCGTTAGAGTATAGTTGATGTGCAGTATTGTGTTAGTTTCAAGTGTACAGCAAAGTGAATCAGTTATCCATGTACATATATCCAATCTTTTTCGATGCTTTTCCCATATAGATCATTACAGAATATTGACGTGAGTTCCCTGTGCTATACAGTAGACCCTTATTAGTTATCTGTTTTATATATAGCAGTGTTTATATGTCAATCCCAATCTTCTAGTTTGTCCCTCCCGCCTTTTACACCCTGGGAACCATCAGTGCATTTTCTACACCTGTAACTGCATCTAAGTGACATGCAGATGATCACAAAAGATGCTGAAGGGGATGATCAGTGAGGTAGAAGAGAAGACTGTTCTCAGTGACAAATAGAGTCTTGATGGTTTCAGAAAGAAAGGATAGGAATTTATGGAAAACCACCCCACCCCTATCCTCACTATCAGTATCTTCCTTTAGAAGTTACAGACCAACACACACCCACCTGTATGCGCACACACACAACACACACACACATAAAGGTTGTTGCAGCAAATGCCATTTTGATTTTAGCTAGCGGTGGCTTTAAGGCTTCAACCATAATGAAGTGACCGGGAGAATTCCACTTTTCTGTCCTGACAACCCTTTATCTTCACAACAAAGCGGGAGGGTCCGGTGGCTACTTGGACAGCAGATGATTTTCCCTGTAACCATTAATACTACTCATTCCTCAACCTACTGGGACACAGTGCAGCCCTCATAGCTACCCCAAGCCTCTCTTCCCGGTGATGGAAATTTCCATTATTAACAGGAAAACAGCAGGCTAATGGCACAGATGAATTGTAAATTTTGACAGCCCAGACAGGTAAATATTGGCTTTGCACAAACAAGTTTCTATAAATAACCTGTCTGCTGTAGAAACTACACAGATGGCAGCAGGCCTGCCCAAGCGTTGATTTTCCCAGGGTGTTCGGTGCAGAAAAGCACAGCTGTCAACTTTGCTGTTCTTGCTGTGAGCTCGGGCCACCTCTGCTGTGCCAGCAGCCTGTCCCTGTCCCATCCTCCTTTGGCAGGCAGAGGCAGGGACAGGTGGAAATCAGTCATTTCAATAACCTGCCTCCAGAGCTGTTCCTTCTAGGATTCCAAAAGGGTTTCTTTAAAATGTTACTTTTTAAGGTTTGGCAATCAGTGTGGAAATTTGTCTGATATGGGGATTCGTTGGCCCCTTCTAATTTAAGTTCATCCTGTTGGAAAGAAAAGCAGGTGAAATGAGGCACATAGTCACTCTGGATTGTGTGTTGTGTGGCTGCTTTGCTAAAAATAGTGCCTTCAAGGGCTCTGGGTAGATGTTGGGTGTTGTGTGTGGGCACACCATGGCTGCTGACCTGGAAGAGAATGGGTGGGGTGAGGAACCACTTCCATCAGCAAGTCATCTTGCAGAAGAAATTGGCCCAGTGGTCATCTCAGTGCATCCACACCAACGAGAATGCAATAAGCCACTCTTGGAAAAATATAGAGGCATTCTTATTCTTAAATTTTGGGCTAAGTGTTCATAGCTGGAATAATGCGGATTAAAGTAATGGCATTCTAAATGATCATTCTAAGGATGCCCAGAAAGCTTCGTGCTAAATTAAACACTCTGTCACTGAAGCTGGGCTCTGGTTTGGAGTATACTTCCCTCCTTCTCTAATGTTTATTTCCTGCTTCTTATTTCTGAGGCTCACTGATCTAGTGCATTGTGTTGTCATAAGCCTTTTCAATTCCTTCTGGAAGTAGACAAGTTATAAATCATATAAGGTGAGTCAAATGATTCTAGAAGGTACCTAAGATAGCAGTAGTAATCAAAAATTATTATTTTCCCCTCCCACGAAAGTTTTGATGGAAATTCCCCGGCGGTTCAGTGGTTAAGACTCCACACTTTCATGAACGAGGGCTTGGGATCAATCTCTGGTCAGGGAACTAAGATCCCACAAGCCTCACAGTGCAGCAAAACAGAAAAAAAAAGGTATTGAGAAAGCAAATGATAATAATGGACACCATGTTGTTGTTGTTTAGTTACTAAGTTGTATCCCACTCTTCTGTGATTCCGTGGACTGTAGCCCGCTAGGCTTCTCTGTCCATGGGATTTTCCAGGCAAGAACACTGGAGTGGATCTCCATATCCTTCTCCAGGGGATCTTCCTGACCCAGGGATCGAATTTGCATCTCTTGCATTGCAGGCACATTCTTTACCTCTGAACCACCAAGGAAACCCAAAATACCGTGCGATTGAACAATTCAAAATAGGAAATTAGGAGGAAAGATATTGTGGAGAACTGCAGTAGGAAATAACACATAAATAATGAAGCAATAATGAAGCAATGACAGCAATGTTGTCTGTGGGTTTTCCCTTTAGTCTTATCCCAAGAGAGGAGAGCAAAGCTGATAGGAGGCAGCCATCAGTATAAAATATAGCACGTACATTTGCTCTGCTCTGTGTTCACAGAGTGAATTCAGGGCTTTTCGTTCCTCTCCTGAGCAACTGATCACAACTAGCAGTCTCCTTGGCTTCTCTGGTCTGATTACCTTCTAGTTATACTCCCACGCTCAGAAGGACTACTAATTTATTAGGGTTTAGGGCTTTGGGCTTTTCCTCCCAAGCCTTGTGTCCATGGATAAAGGCCTGTGTTTCCAAGAAGGGATTTGAATGCCTCCCAGGCCAGGCTTGTCCAGGCCTTCTGCTTCTAGAGCAATCTGTACAGCCCCAGCAGCCAGCAGGCAATAGACCAATGTTTGGGGAGTGGAGCTGACTCTATGAGCTCTTATTATCAGGGAATCTCGTTTCCATGTTAGGGAAGAGACCAGAAAAATTCTTCCTGGTAAAATTACAGCTCGATATTCAACAGTATAGCTGAGCCAGGTGTTCAGCCTAGGAAATAATGAGGCATCTTCCACTAAAACTGTAAGAAGGAGAGAACATATCATATAGGAAGCCCCAGTAGGATACTGCCAAGTGTAAGAGCTTTGTAATCAGACAGGGTTCATTTTGAGTTGTGCACTCCTTATGTGAATCGGTGGACTCTGGGAAAGATTTTGAGTCTCTTTGAATCTCAGCTTCTCGGTTGTTATCATACAGATGAGAATGATCATCAAATTCTCAGGACTGTGATATCTAAGAAGCAGAATGTCACCTTGCAAGAAGGAACTCAAGCCACATGGCCAGGCTCACCTCCTTTTTCTGCCATTTACTTGCTGAGAAATCTGTAGCAAATTCCTTAACTTTTTGTGCCTAAATTTCTTTATGTTTAAAACGGAGAGTATTGTTGTGGTGGATAAGTAATTCCTATAGAGAGAGTGATTCAAACAGCATGAGATAAGTGTGTATTTATGACAGTGTCAGATGACACTGAGAAAAGATGCCCACCTGGGGTACTTCCTCCCTCCATCCCACTCTCTCACTCACCCCTGGCTTTCTGAACAATTTCCTGATCATTTTGTTAACTATGAAACCAGTCACATTATTGGCATCTTCATAAAGGATTGCACAACTGTTGTCTAGTACGTAAGGCCTCAGCAAGAGGGCACCTGTGCCAGTTTCCACACAAAGCCAGAAAGGGGGCCTTTGAGGCCCCAGGAGGGAGAGTGAGTGTTGTTATGTAGAGCTGGAGATAAGGTCTCGTTTCTTTTTTATTGTTATGAACATATGTTCTTTAATTGAAAAAAATTGCAAGGTATTCCCCAAAATCCAAAGTGATACTCTTGTTTACCTAGCAAGGGGTGAGTATTTATTTAGAGACATATAATACAGTTCCATAATTCAAGATATAGATATACACTCCAATCATTCATTTAGTTAAACCCTCTTATGCAGCGATTGGACACTGGGTCCTATGCCAGGTGCTAGGGATAGAAGTAGGAGCAAGACTATCTTTGATCTCAAAATTTAATCTAATTGGTAATATCAATTAATGAAACTGAATGACTGTCTGTCCTTCATTGTCCTTCTGACTCAAACAATTGGATGAAGATCTGTCCATGGGTGATGATCCAGAACACCATAGAAGGGACCGTAGACAAGGGGCAAGTGAGTAACTCTGTGTTAGGACTTGTATAGTACCTAAGCTAAGGCAGAGCTTAAGAATGGATGTGGGGCAAATAAGGTTGAATTTATACAAACACTAATGATAATTTCAGTTTGTTTAGTACTTATAGAAAAATATCGTTGACAATCCCAGAATTACGTAACCCGCCTAAGTAAGTGACCATGAATGCATACATGGGAAGGACTTTGGTGAATTTGTTTCATTCTCTTTTGCATGTTCATCATCCTCTAACCATGTGGTAAAGGTTTTCCCTGGTGTGCAAATAAAGAATCTGGTGCTCAAAATAAGGGGGGAGCAATTCACAGGGAGCCCCTTTGAGATGGAAATCCAGGTTCCACGGGCAGCTGAGGTCTCTGTCACCGTGCACCATCCTGCTGGGCCAGCCTGCTGCTGCTGTGATCTGAAGGTGGCTTCTCATGGCAGTTTATCCCTGCAAGCGCATCCTGGAAACTCTCAGTGTTATGTTGAAACAGCCACCCTTTTTCTTCTAACTCTTCCTCCTTCCTTCTGGGAGCATCTTACCAGATAGTATAACAACTCTTAGGCTTCCTATACTTTGTCTTTCATTTCTCAGCAAGTGTTCATCCTACATACAGGTTTTTCACGGAGCCTAAAAATGTCCTGGCTGGGGCAGTTGCTGTATTGTGTTAATCACTTGGTTGTGTCCAGCTGTTTGCGACCCTATGGACTATAGCCTGCCAGGCCCTCAGTCCATGGGATTCTCCAGGCAAGAATACTGGAGTGGGTTGCCATTCCTTTCTTCAGGGGATCGTCCCAACCCAGGAATCAAACCCAGGTCTCCTCCATTGTAGGCAGACTGTTTACTGTCTGAGCGTCTTGGCTGGAGCAGTAAACCTCCTAATTAGCATGCAAGGCCATGTATGATCTCCTGTTAAGACCCCTTCAAACTAAAATACAATGAATCCTCCACTGAAGGAAGCACTTCCTTTAAGGGGAGTAAGTCATGCCATTTATCCAGATTTTCTCATTCATGGTATAAATCTGTGGATTTCGTGCAACTGAGATAATTCGTTGTCTACAGCAAAGAAAACATCTTCTCCATAACTCTTCTGAAATTCTCAGCCCACGTCGTAGGTTTTCTCAGATGGTAGTGGCACCAGTTGGTCTCCTGAGACCGGGAAAGCACCGCTTCTGAGTCTTAGCACAATTGGAGAACTGTCACTTGTAATTACTTCATGTTTCTATTTCAAGGACTGTTGACTGATGTTTTGTAAAAATCACTTTGTTGCTTCCATATATAGCTGAGGAGTCTTAGAACTAACATGCAGTAGTGCTTCCTGGTAGAACAGGAAAGATTTTCCAGATGTGGCAGAGGAGGGGGCCATTTAGTGAGTTAGGGTGGGATGTGGCCGGTGACCTGCAATTCTGTGGTCAGTGTCCACCAGGTGGTGAAGCAGTGTGTGGAGATCTGGCCGAACAGGAGAATGCTGGGACTGTCGGACCTTAAAAAAGTGGATTTCTGAATATCTGTTGATAAGATGATGACTGTATAGTCCACTGGACTTGTATAAATTATAGATTACTACTTATGTCTGTCCTTAAAACCCTATTCCCTAGAATCACCCAGCACTAAACTAAGGTGATCCTAGCTTTATAGCACTATTGTACATCTAAGACAACTGGGGTAGAGTGACCAGGAAGGCTTAGGAAACAGATCCCAAGTCCTGCCATTTCTCAGCTGTGCAGTCTTAGGCACATTGGTTTACTTCTCTGAGCCTTAGTTTGCTCACCTGTGGAAAGGAGACAGACAAAGTCCACCTCACAAGGTGTTGTGACAGGCCGTGTAAGGGTGTTTTGCAGAGAAGATGCAGAAGATGAGTTAAATCCTTTGAAAGTGTGTGTTTGATCACCTTCCCTGAGTGTGGTCACAAGGCACGAAGCCAGAAGCTACAGACTTTCCTTCTAGATTGCCTGAATATGGTTATGGTTATGGTATTCATTGCATGCAACTCATTCAAGACAACAATTTCCAAGGTGAACTAGAAAATCAGTAGGTATTATACTAAGAGATAAAAGGTGTTAAATGACCAAATATGTTTGTGGTATCCTAGATTTAACTCATATATCCTGATACATATAGTGAGCCTCCAGGAGAAGGGTATAAAAACTGAAGTTTCTTAAAATTATACATCACAGAATTCTTTCCTTCTTATCCAATTTCCTTTCCCCTACCCTACTGAGCATATCATGAAACTAGCATATTCTGAAAAATGCTGACGCAGAGAATTCTAAAGAAACTCATTGTTAAGTCACTAAGTTGTGTTTGACTCTCATATGACTTCATGGATTTCAACCCACCATACTCCTCGGTCCATGGGATTCTCCAGGCAAGAATACTGGAGTGAGTTGACATGCCCTCCTCAGGGGGATCTCCCTGACCCAGGGATCAAACCTGCATCTCCTGTGGCTCCTATACAAGGGTTCTTTACCACAAAGCCACCAGGGAAGCCCTTCCCTTTCCATACATGAACCTGAAAGTGACAAAAGCGTATTAGGCACATTTCCTTCTCCAGGGGATATCCCCAACCCAGAGATTGAACTTCAGTCTCCTGCATTGGCAGGCAGATTCTTTACCACTGGGCCACCTGGGAAGTCCCTAAAGAAATTACTCTTAGCTTTTTACACCTGTGCTAATAGAAAGGCATGGTGTCAAAGAGCAGTAGGATTTATTCTAAGAAAACACTATATGACCATGTATCTGAGGGACAGCACCACCTTGTTCATGAACTGCTCTGAATTGCCCAGCTAGAAGTTGTCTTTTCTTCTCCCAACCTCTTATCACACTTTAACTGTGCCTGTCTTGTGCATTTATAATCTTCTACCTCACTTAAAAGCTAATTATGTACATGGCGTAACTCCCCTGCTGGTGAAGAGACTCCTTTTGTGGAGTGCTTCTTAGAGCCCCGCAATGCCTGTGCTTTGTGAGTGCTTAGAGAGTGTGCCTGTGCTAGACACTCAGATGACTGACTCAGATGATGAAAGTTTCTCATATTTCCTTAAGACTATTAATTGCCTGTTTTTATTATTATTTAGTTATTGGGCTTCACAGGTGACACTAGTCATAAAGAACCCGCCTGCCAATGCAGGAGACAAAGGAGACCTGGGTTCAATCCCTGGGTTGGGAAGATCCCCTGGAGGAAGACATGGCAACCCACTCCAGTAGTCTTGCCTGGAGAATCCCATGGACAGAGGAGAATATGGGCATACAGTCCATAGGATCTCAAAGAGTCAGATACGACTGAAAGGACTTAGCACACATGCATTGCTTGTTTATTATTCATTAGCCAATATTTGTTAAACATCTACTATGTGCTAAGCACTTGGCATTGATTATTTCTTTTAATATTCACAACAAAACTCTGAGGTAGATGCCTTTTCCCCTCAGTTTACAAATAAAGGAACTGAAGCTTTAAGAAATGCTAAATAACTTGCTCAGCATCAGAACCAGTATTCTAAACTATGGGTGTCTCTTGCCCAAGCCTGTGCTTCAGATCACTAAGCATGACCCTCTCAGGGACTGATGAAATAGACAAACACTCACAACCAGAAAAGCAGCCTCAGTGGCACCTTTGTGCTTCTCTGTTCTAAGTCCCTCTGTGGAGATTGTGGTGGTGGTTTAGTCGCTAAGTTGTGTCTGATTCTTGGGACCCCATGGACTATAGCCCACCAGGCTTCTCTGTCCATGGGGTTTTCCGTGGAATACTAGTGAAGATTGCCATTTCCTTCTCCAGGGGATCTTCCTGACCCAGAATCGAACCTGGGTCTCCTGCATTGCAGGCAGATTCTTTGCCAACTGAGCTATGAGGGAAGCCCATGGAGATAATCACCCTCATAAATGAAAGACTTGTAAGCCACCAGGCAATTGCCTTTCCTCCTACACTTGGAGTGTGGAAGGCTCTCCTTGGCCTGCTCTGTCTGATGTTGCTTTCACCAGATTTGCCCTGCCGTGACTGTAAACCCTTGTGAAGTTGTGGGTTAATTACCAATCTAGGTTGTGTTCTCCTTTCAGAAGTCCCTCCAGAGATTACAGTCTCAGAACTGGGAAAGGTTGTCTCTTTGATCTCCACTTGCCCAGCTGCTAATGGGGTTCGGAGGATGGCAACAACATACGCCATTCCAGCTTCTTCTCATTTACAAAGTCTTGCTGTTGTTCACACCCCATAATATTCAGCCTTTTGCCACCTGTGGAGTCAGGCAGCTAAACCAACCAGTATTTATAGTGTACCTGCCACATGTACGCACAGGGCGGCCTTTTGAACTCATTCATACTTTAGATTCCTCTTCCTGTTTTCCTTTTTCCAGGGGCATACAGTGTGGCAGAGATTAGAACAGGAGATTTGCGTTCTCACTCTAGGTCAGATACCACTCCACGCACGCTGTGGGTCAGCCTTTTGGCCCCTCTGGCTCCCAGTCTCCTCAGCTAAAAGCAGGGGAGTGCACCATGACACTCCCTGTTCTCTCCTTTCTGGCCTGACTTTCTCCGAGTGACTGCAGCTCCCCAAGGGAAGAGTTTATCTGCAATCTGAATGGGGATGAGGACTCTTATATGCATGTGGAATAGTCCAGAACCACTACAATACTGCTGATATGTTTTATTACTATGTCATCTCTGAGAAATTCAGAAAACGCAGTTCTGGGTAAGTGAATACAATAAACACAGAAATCCATGTTGGAGTGGGGTTTACACTCTGTAGACTTCCACTTGCAGGAGGTGAAACATACCGAATCTGTGTGTAGAGCTGCCCTAAGAGTGCTGGCACTCGCCTGACTGGTTAGGGTAGGGAGCAGGTCTCAGGCTTCTGTCTCTGGGAAGTGACAAAGTCTTTGACCTACATATGATGTGGCCAGGAAATCAGCAAAGTCTTTCCTGAGACTCACTCCTAAGGTATAATTATCTACAAAGAAGGTGATTTATGGGTCATTTTCCATTTTCTAATAGCTTTAAAAATTATGCAAGTAAACACATTTTCCTTTTTTAAAAAAATTAACAATGCCTTTGATGTTTTGAATCAATAGAATTTTTTTATTCTAGAACATCATTCATTGAACAAAGCAAACATTCCCTCCCTAATGAAACTTACATTCTAGATGACCATTGATGACAAATAGGTTCAGAAAGAAAACAAAACAGCATTTGCCCATCTAAGAACAAAGGATGAAAAAATGAAGCAACTGCATTAAGGGCCCTCTTACCCTATGCAGCTGGAATTGGCAGCTGATTAGTTAATTTTAAAAAAAGACTGTGGAAATGGTTATGGTAACATGATATAAATATGCCTTAAATATTTTATTTTAATTAAAAAAATATAAATGCATATCAATTCACTTTTTAAAAATGTGAGACCAAAGCATTTCTTAGAGTTGCTGATTGGAGATTTTAATGACCAGTCTTTGAGAAACCGGGCTGAAAAGACATCATCCACGATTTCCAATTTCAGTTTTCTTAAAGTAGGATGAGATCTCGAAGGCACTTAGGAACCAATCCAAGTACAGAAGATTCCAGTCTTTTGTGTTGACCCATCCACACCTAACCCTACAGCAGGTTGATTTTGTTTTAGCCACTTTTTCCCCTAGCCTTCTAAATCATGCAACTGAGAGCATTTTCTTTTTCACACCCACATTTCATCAGTGTATATAATATGCAACCAAATTGCATAATTACACTAACAAGTATAACTGGCAGAAACACTAACAAGTATAACTGGCAGACCCTAAAATCTCACTCCACAACTGGTAGAAGCAGAAGCACAGAGCTGTACCTGTGTGTGCTGTCGTGTTCGACTCATTGCAACCCGTGGACTATAGCCCACCAGACTTCTCTGGCTATGGAATTTTCAGGCAAGAATACTGGAGTGGGTTGCCATTTCTTTCTCCAGGGGATCTTCCTGACCAGAAATCAAACCCATGTCTCCTGTGTCTCCTGCATTGCAGGCGAATTTTTTTACCCATTGAGCTACTGGGGAAGCCCAAAGCACAGAGACATACAGCAATTAGGTGATTAGCTTGTAATGGCTACCCACTCCCATATTCTTGCCTGGTGAGAATTCCATGGACAGAGGAGCCAGGTGGGCTACACTCCATGGAGTTGCAAAGAATCGGACATGACTGAGAGACTAACACTTTCACTTTTTTTCATCAGCTTGAGAATCAGTCAGTATATTAACAGAAAGGCTGGAGAGTGTTTCTTAATATGGCAAGTCAGTTACATGGCAATCATTTATGAGAACTCCTATTGTACTTCTGAATATAGCCATAAGCACCCATTATTTGCATGCCCTAGAACAGTGTTTGTCAGCCTAAGTGCTATGGAACCCAGATGATTTTATTGGGGGCACTCAAGGGTCATTATAAAGAGTTGGCAGCAGGTCTGAATCTCCCCAGCTTTCTTCAGCTGTAGGAGCTGCACTTTTATCTAATTTAAACATCTGACTGCTGCATCTAATTCCATTTTTAAAGAAAAGACTTAGCGAACGATTGTATTTTTAAATAAGGGCCACTGGGATGCTTTTAGGGAGAAATTTTTAGAGTTTTAGCAACCTGGCATAAACTGCTGTAAAGAGAGGACACCTGATAACATTTTAAAGTTTTTTTTTTGTTAAGAGATGAATTTAAATACTTGCTTTCCACCTGGTTTCTTTCTATTACATGTTTCTGATTAGGCACTATATTCATTTCCTAGAACTGCCTTAAGAAAGCACAACAAACACAGTGGCTTAAAACAGTGGAAATTTACTGTCTCACAGTTCTGGACCCTAGAAGTCCAACATCAAGGTGTCAGCAGGCCCCTGCTCCTCCTGGAACCAGTACGGGAATCCTCCTTTCCTCTTTCCAGCCTCTGGTGGTTTGCTGGTGGTCCCTGGAGTTCCCTGGCTTGTAGCTACATGATTTCTGGTCTCTGCCCTTGTCATCATATGACATTTCCCTTGTGTGTCCATGTCTTCACATTGCTACTTACTCATAAGAAACCCAATTATACTGAACTAGGGGTCCACCCCACTGTATGTGACCTCATCTTATCTAATTGCATCTATAGTGATCCTCTTTCCACATAGGGCCACGTTCTGAGGTACTGGCATCAGGATTTTGATCTGTATCTGGGGGGAACACAATTCAATCCATAATATTTTTCTCCCTGTCCTCAGCACCCTCAATTACTAGACACCAGTAGTGAACAAAACAAAGCCTCTCAACATTTATAAGGCCACTGATGTCCCTGTACTTGAATAAAACCAAAATAAGTCTTCTGGGAGAATCCCTTAATCTAGGTAAGGCGGTACAGCCAGGAAAGACACTACAGCAAAAAGAGCGAGCGTGTTTAAATGCAGACCTTGTACTCAGTCTACCTAAGCACAGGACATCTCCCTTTTATTTATCTTCTGCCAAATTGTTATAGGTGTTTATTATTGTATATACTGTAATTTTTAAGTAACAGAAAATTTGCAGTTAATTATCTTTAACAAGGAGAAAATGTATTGGCTCCCATAATTGAAAGCTAGAATGTAGACTGAATTCAGAGCTGACTCAGTCCAGGGTGGCTGCAGCTCTGGAGTCCCTGGACTCCAGTTTTGTGATTCCCTGGGTTCTGCCCCTATCTATGTGGCAGCTTTAGTGCTGGACATTGCACACCACAACATCCCATGAGAGAGGGCTCATTTTAGAATATGATCCCACAAGGAGTGAGAATATTTGTGGAAGCACCCAGCCGAAGCTCTGCTTGTCTCCTAGGCTTGAATTTGAATACACACCCTGTTCCAAACCAAATAGTGTTAAAAAGCGTGGGGAGGAGGCCAATCAGATGGGCACCTGCAGTCAGGGTGACTGGGTTAGCGTCAGCGTTACTCAGGCTCAAGGACTGCCCAGAGGATAGGTGGACATCTGAATAAAATGAGGCTTCTCTTAGGAAAGAAAAGGGGGCAATGACTATGTAAGTTTCCACTAACGTCCACCTCAGCAAGACAGGTGTACAGATGAAATAACAGAGGTTTAGAGAGGCTGAGTCCTTCTTTCCAAAATGACATAGCCTGTGAGAGTTAGACTAACATTCAACACCAAATGTCTCCGGCTTTCTCATGTAGCAGGTACCACCTCCCTTACTGGAGTGGCTGAGCTCTTTGTGTGCCTTTTGGACTAGTTACATAGTCTCAGCTTCTTAGAAACTTGGTCTCCACACCCATGGTTGTGCACCTTCTTATAAGAGTGCCAAGAGCCTCACATGATGTGCTTCTGTGAATGAATAAGGCTGTTGAGGCATTGAGTGTCGAGAGAAAAGTCTAGGAGGCCTTGGGCTAGGAGAATGGATTCCCCACCTGAACAAAAAAGTGAAAATGCAAGTCACTCAGTCGTGTCCAACTCTTTGCAACCCCATGGACTTAACAGTCCATGGAATTCTCTAGGCCAGAATACTGGGTATTCAGAATACTGGGTAGCCTTTCCCTTCTCCAGGAGATTTTCCCAACCCAGGAATCGAACCCAGGTCTCAAGCATTGCAGGCGGATTCTTTACCAGCTGAGGCACAAGGGAAGCCCAAGAATAGTGGAGCGGGTAGCCTATCCCTTCTCCAGGGGATCTTCCCAACCCAGGAATCGAACCGTGGTCTCCTGCATTGCAGGCGGAGTCTTTACCAGCTGAGCTATTAGGGAATCCCCTCACCTGAATGCTGCTGCTGCTAAGTCGCCTCAGTCATGTCCGACTCTGTGCAACCCCATAGATGCAGCCCACCAGGCTCGTCCATCCCTGGGATTCTCCAGGCAAGAAGACTGGAGTGGGTTGCCATTTCCTTCTCCAATGCATGAAAGTGAAAAGTGAAAGTGAAGTCGCTCAGTCGTGTCCGACTCTTAGCGACCCCATGGACTGCAGCCTCCAGGCTCCTCTGTCCATGGGATTTTCCAAGCAAGAGTACTGGAGTGGTTGCCATTGCCTTCTCCCCTCACCTGAATAGACAGCCTTAATAAAACCACTGGATTGTTGGCTTTCTTTTTGTGCTTTAATGCACTCTGAGCAAGATAGCAGGTACACTGACTCCCCAAGTAAAAGTGGAGATGGTGGAGTTGTACCTTCCAACTTTGCAGTCAGACCAGTTAGGTATCGGATTCTTCTTTGGGAGAGACAAGGTAATACCTTTACAACCTCTCAAGAGACAACTTGCAATGAGGGAGACTGTAGTGGTGTCTGTTATGGTTGAGCAGAAACAATTAATGTCCAAGATGGAAGAACTGAAACTTTCCCGCATGCCCAGCATCTCACTCAAGTGATGCGAAATGAGAGTGAGTTTCCTCAGGCTCAGACCTTGGGGACAGCCTGGGTATTTGTCTCTAACCCTTAGTTGAACTACTTCTGTGAATTTCCTTTAGCATTTCTCTGGCCCTTGGCTATTTTAAGTATTTTTTCTAGCGATACCAGTGGAGCATTACAAAATCCAAAAGTTTTTCAAGGACGTTTCCTCTTGTGAGCATCTGTATTGTCAAGGAAAAAAATTGTTTTGCCCATTATTAACCTTCATGCTAATTGTTTCTTTTTTCATCTCCTAATCATCAAAAGCACATGTTTTCATTTCCATTTCAATCATTTCAATTACTTGCATCCAAAGCAGAAATAATCCCAAATGTTATTAACGTTTATAATGCCCCAAAGTAAACAGCTCTTAGCCTTACTGAGCCATGCCTGAAGGTTCTCTTCTCCCTTGGAAGGCACTCCCAGCAGGTTTGGCTTCACAGGTGTGCTCAAGGAGTGGAAAATAGTTCAAGTGCTGTAAAGCTCATGCCCTTCCCTTCCTGCAGAGTTTCTAAAGCAAGGGCAGATGTTGTCCACTCCTCAGACCTCTCTGGCTCCTAAGCCAATTGGGAAAGTATTTCATCATCTTTGATCCCGCTGTCCTGGGTGTTAAGAGCTGACTTAAATGTGCCCATAATAAACCTGGGTTATAGGATGCCAGGAATATGACTTGTCACCTGAGTTTTCCCCAATTCTCTACATCTTTGCTCCTTGTCATATTGTCCCAATCTCTGTGAGACCTTGCTTTCTCTTCCTATTGCTGCAAATATCCTCTAAGAGTAAGACCTGTTCTCAACGCTTGGCTTCACTCCTATGGGGCTCTCTCTAGTAATGAATGTACCAGGAAAGCTGAATTAGCAAATTTCAAACATTTCCACAGTCAAAACTTTTCTAATAAAGAAAGAGAGAGAGAAAGAAATAAAGAAGGAGGGGAGGAAGTAGATGTCTAAGGGAGAACTTTCAAAAGCAGAGCTATGGTCACTTAAATGATGCCCTAACCCCCGGTTCTCTGAGGTGACTCCCTCCATATCTCTTGAACACAGTGTAAAAATCACAGACCTGAAACCATGAGCCCTCTGGTGTGGCTGGGACTCACCTGCCCCTGCCTCCCTGCATTCTGTTCTCCAGCCCCTGCCTTCCTTGCCTAATAGTTAGACTCCAAACTCCCCAGGTTGTACATGGGTCTGGAAGATTCCTGTGGAATTGCCCTATTCTCACAGAGGTGGAGCCCTTGAGTTCATGAGAGTGTTACCCTCATCTACTGCCTCATTCTGGAGCTATCTCCTTCCAAGGGCTTGTATTGGTCATGCACCTCTCACTGTAGCTCGCTGGAGCACAGAAGTATTTCCCAGGGAGCTTTCAAGGTGTGTGTAGTTAGACAAGCATGAGTCACTATTTTCATACCATTGTGATTTCAACTAACTTCTCACCTTAGAGGATTGGTGGGAGCTACAGTTCATCTTCTCACATCCAAGTTCCAAGAGAAAAGCATAGACTTAGAGTCCTTCCTGTTCTTAAAGGAGAAAGTGAGCTGGTCTTCCTGGAAGAAAGTGAGTAGTCATTCCTGTCTGGGGTGTCTTGAGCCAAGCGGATTAGTGTCCTTGCAAATATCACAGTTTCACTCTGTTCCCACAAATTTTAACTATGGGAAGTCTGTGACATTGTAAATAGTTATATCTAAGTGAACGCTTCACCCTCTGAGCCACAGGGAAGCCCATATCTAAGCGAGCTTGGAGTACAGACATTCCCAGCCTGCCACCTGAACATGTAAAGTCTTCTTCAAGCAGAGTGAGTGGCATAGAGGGTCCTTTTCAGCCCCACTCACTCTTGGAGCCCAGGGCTATGCTGCGTGCCCTGTTGCTTCAGTCCTGTCTGACTCCTTGCAACCCCATGGACTGTAGCCCGCCAGGCTCCTCTGTCCATGGGATTCTCCAGGCAAGTATATTGGAGTGAGTTGACATGCCTCCTCAGGGGGATCTCCCTGACCCAGGGATCAAACCCGCATCTCCTGTGGCTCCTGCATTGTACAGGGGTTCTTTACCACGAAGCCACCAGGGAAGCCCTTCCCTTTCCATACATGAACCTGAAAGTGACAAAAGCATATTAGGCACATTTCTCTCTTTAAGCACTTATTACCCAGTCCTTTAACTGATGTCCATTTGTCTCCCAATTAATCAGAGATCTCCTTGAGGAAGCGAACAAGGAAACTGATACTGACTATGAAGGATGCTGAGCCAAGAATTGCATGGGAGCCCTCTCTTGTGTGTGGACAGGGACCATGTTTTATTAAACTGGGTCTAAATAACGCCTTGCCTGCCTCTTAGTGAAAGTGAAAGTGAAGTCGCTCAGTCGTGTCCGACTCTTTGCGAGTGCATGGACTGTAGTCCACTAGGCTCCTCCGTCCGTGGAATTTTTCAGGCAAGAGTACTGGAGTGGGTTGCCATTGCCTCTTAATTTACCCACAAAAATGTTTTGTGAATTAATGGATACGGTTTACCCTCTGAAGAGCAGGTCATGTTACATCTCAGCATGTGCTTACCACCTGGGCCCGTACAGCTTTCTGTGTTTAGTATCTGGTTACCTGAAATAATACCTTATATCATACAGAACTTTCTGATTTTCATATCTTTAAAGAGAGCCACAAACACACAAAAGTCCTAGCATATAATATTAGACCAGTTACTAATTGATACATACAGATGGTCATTAAATGAATTCTGTAAAATAGGTAGTACCATCCTCCTTTTTCAGGGAGGTTATTGTGTGTGTGCCCCAGGTCACAGCTCACATTTTGGATTTATGTTCAGGTTACATATGTTATGTTAGGATCTGCTGTGTGCTGGGTGTGCCATTAGGTGCTGTCCATGTGTTTATAATTTAATCCTGCAACAACTCTACAGAGTCTTTATTAGTGTTGTGATTCACTGGGGCCTTAGAAAGATAAATAGGTCTTATTTAAGGTCACGAGTTCATACTGACAGGCCCATCCCAAATGGTGCTTCTTACAGCTCACATAGCTAGTACTAGTCCTAGAAGATGGACTCTTTGGGATGAATTCCCCCAAAGCTGCCTTACCTGTTCTAAAGAAAGCATTTTTCTTTCCAAACGTACATCTGTCTTTCTCACTGTAAAATGATTCTCACTAGCGTGATGGTGGCCAGAGATTCCACATTATTCAAACTCAACATTAAGAATAAAGGCATCAACTATCAAATTGATGTTAATGAACCAAGTGCTCTTGGAAAGCCAGAAACTCATTTTCATTCTAACTCTTTCCACTGACTAATGATATTATGAAGAAGGAAGCAGAGAGAAAGAAACTGAAAGTGCCCATACACTCATCTCACAGGTGAGGCTGTTTGGAAATGTCCACTGCATTTGTCTGCGTGCCCTCCTTGTGCAGAAGAAAGGAAGCACGCCCTTCCCACCGTGGAGAACAAACTTGATTTTTTTTTTTCACTTGCCTGATTGGAAAACAGCAGAAATGGCAAATATGATATGATTGGGATGATGGACTTTTCTCAGTGAAAGGGGAAAAGCGAGTTAAGTTTATTTTAAAAAATCAATGAGATGTGTCTGAAAACACAGCATTAAAATGTGATGTACCTGAGCATATTCTGTAGAAGATGGTTTTACCCTGTTTTGGTGGACATTTCAATTAGGGCTTACTCTTATGGGAACAGTGCTGTGGAACACAGGAGGAAGTAACGAAGCTCGGCATGTGGCTTGGGAGGCCTCCTGCTAAATGCAACTCAGCAAATTAAAAGCATAAGTTAATTTTAATGACAGCATAAGAGAAACAAACCTTCAAAGGTTAGGAAATTTAAAATAACTTTGACTTGAGGGAATTGCAGGGAGGTAGGCTTTTAACTCTTTTCATCTTAAAAAGGCAAATCCTAAAATATGCCAAGTATAGGCATGTGGAATAAAATTCACTGAATTTGGAAGCAAAATATAGTTTTGAATTTCATGACATTGACCTGCTATTGATATTGTTAACAAAATTGCGTTGGGCCCCAAATAGCCCGCTTAAAATTTCTAGACACATCTGGGGCCATGGCTACTCCCTGGTCAATATCAGCTAGGCCGTGGGCTGGGAAATCACACATACCATGGTACTTAGTTCAATTGCAAGAGAAACAGAGGGAGAGGGAACGAGCTCACAGCTGCTCAGTGACTAGGTGTGCTTCCCACCACTTTTCACTATGGGTTGACCAGTTCTTTTCACAGCAGGATCCTACCTAATGAGCAACAGAATCCCCAAATATCATTTAGGCCCTTGTAGAGGTGTATTATTTCATTAGGCCACTCGGATCACATCGAGCAACAGGCTATTCATTTTCTCAATTGTTCCCAAAGGGGTGTGCAAAGCTGGTGAACCTCCTTACACTTTGGGAGTCAGTCATTGACCAGATAAGCATTGGCCCATATCCAGGCAACTCATGGAGCAGTGGTATATTTCAAGTGCATTTGGAAACCAGTAAGATGGATTTGGCTACCATAGATTTTAATACTTAACATTTCAATATACCTTTGCCAGCTACTTTTATATTGTTCTGCTACAGTGATTTTAAGTCATATCCTCTTTTAAATTCATCAGCTGGCTGAACCATTCATTACTCATTCATTCAACAAATGTTGACTGGGTGCCAACCCATTCAGAGCTGGACCACGCTGAGCCTGCAGCTGGAGGACTTTAGATGCTTAGTAAAAGTTTAAAATGTGATGCTGAGAGTCCTGGTATATTTGCCCATTAAGGAATGATGCTGCCGCTGCTGCTGCTAAGTCACTTCAGTCGTGTCCAACTCTGTGCAACCGCATAGACGGGGGCCCACTGTCTCTGGGATTCTCCAGGTAAGAATACTGGAGTGGGTTGCCATTTCCCTCTCCAGTGCATGAAAGTGAAAAGCGAAAGTGAAGTCGCTCAGTCGTGTCCGACTCTTAGCGACCCCATGGACTTCAGCCCACCAGGCTCCTCCAGCCATTGGATTTTCCAGGCAAGAGTACTGGAGTAGGGTGCCATTGCCTTCTCCCCATTAAGGAATAGTAACATGATAATTTTAATTCCAACCTGGAGTGAGGAATTTTCTAACTAACACTTTGAAATGTATTCACCCTCTTTCAAAAAACTGATTTGGGAGGCAAGAGGTTCACCAGAAGTAATCCTAGGGGATTAAGAGGAGATGGCATCACCTACTCTCCCATTCATATTGCAGGGGAGGGAAAAGCTCAGCAATATGGCTGGCCTTGGACATTGGAAGTGAGTCCACACCCCAGTCTGCAGCTGCCCACACTGAGGTCAGTCCTTGAAGGCAGCTATAGGGTGTACAGGCTTTGATGTCCTGTGCATCTTTTGCTTGGTCCTCATTTTGCTACTTACTAGCCATGTGACCAGGAGAAGGCGATGGCACCCCACTCCAGTACTCTTGCCTGGCAAACCCCATGGATGGAGGAGCCTGGTAGGCTGCGGTCCATGGGGTCGCGAAGAGTCGGACATGACTGAGCGACTTCCCTTTCACTTTTCACTTTCATGCATTGGAGAAGGAAATGGCAACCCATTCCAGAGTTCTTGCCTGGAGAATCCCAGGGACGGGGGAGCCTGGTGAGCTGCCGTCTATGGAGTCACACAGAGTCGGACACGACTGAAGTGACTTAGCAGCAGCAGTAGCAGCCATGTGACCTTGAGTAAAGCTCTTAACCTCTCTCAGTTATCCTTTCTTGTAATGTGAAGTTGAGAACATCATTACTAGGGCTGGTGCATCACTTACTCAATAGCTAGCCAGAGAAGACATCCCATGAGTGCTGGTTTTCAGTGGCTGGTATGGCTATGCTGCCATTACTATCTGTCACTCCTGTGCTTCTAGTCCTTTGTTCACACTTGTACAGGCACACAAGTTCACACACATGCTGAGCAGCTCTATATGTGTCAGATGTATAGAATGCACACTTTGGTACATTCCCGCCATTCAGAAAAGCTCTCTTTCACATTCAGTCTAGTAGGAAAAAGCTCTTCAGTAAGGGTCATCTGATTCCCTGGTGGTCTGATTCCAGTTGGCCCAATGGGTGGGAAGATTGATTGTATTTTTAAACCATTGTTAGTATTTATGGCCAGGACTTGGAACAGGCATGGAGGATGGTTGGCCGACTCTGGAGGCAAGTGTTATTAACCAGGCAGTGGGAACCAAGCAGGGCCTGAAATAGATGTCAACATTATCTTTTGGTTGCATGGTGTCACTACCCTGCTGCTTTTCTCATCAGTGCTTCCTGGATCAGGGTTTTAAAAAAAGATGACAAAACACACCGCTTTTATCGGAGACTCAACCTTTCAAGTATAGAATGCTGTTTATGTGTCACTAATGCTGTTGGACTTGCCTTCTGCACCTGATTTATACAGATCGTTCCTTTTGACTGGTTACACTGAATGATTTGCTTAAAGTCCTATTGATTGTATGGAGAAGGGTAAGCGTTACTGTCAAAGCCCTGGAGTCTGCAGGGTAGAAGGTAGGAGGAGATTCAGAATATCTTAAAATAATCCTATTCTTGGATAGAAGTGAGGGTGGCAAGAGACAGTCAGCTTTCTGTTTTCTGGGGCAGAGGAAAGATACATTTATGAATGCCGGAGTTAATCTTGAAGCCTCACTTGAACCAAGGAGCTTTATCTTCTTAGTTAACAAGTGGTAAAAAATGAAACTTCTGAATATTCTTTTCCCTCATTTGCCTTTTGAGATTATCAGGGACTTACCATACCCAAAGAAAATGATAAAACATAAAGAGATGAAGCTTGGATTTCTGAATAATCAGAAGTTGATATGATTTATTCAGGTTGTATTTAAGTCTGGTTTCCCAGAAGAGTTGAGAGACCAGTCACCTATTTTCTGAACTTTAACCCCTAAATCTCTCCCCCTTGAGCCTATTGCAGTAGTTGAAATGACAGTCCTAAAATGTAAACAATTCCTTTAAATATGGAGAAAGCAATGACAACCCACTCCAGTACTCTTGCCTGGAAAATCCCTTGGACGGGGGAGCCTGGTGGGCTGCAGTCCATGGGGTCGCGGAGTCAGACACGACTGAGCGACTTCCCTTTCACTTTTCACTTTCATGCACTGGAGAAGGAAATGGCAACCCACTCCAGTGTTCTTGCCTGGAGAATCCCAGGGACGGAGGAGCCTGATGGGCTGCTGTCTATGGGGCCACACAGAGTCAGACACGACTGAAGCGACTTAGCAGCAGCAGCAGCAGCAGCAGCCTGTGGGCCTCTAGCAATCGTTCATACTCTAGTATGAACTAGTTCCTTCAAGTTTGATTTCTAGAGTTGTACTCATTGGATGGAAAGAAGAGGCACATGTTTTGCAAAAAAATAAATAAAACGGTTTGGTACGGTCTCCCAAAAGTAAAACTGGATGTGATACCACAGTGGGTAGTTTTGTCTGGCTGTGTACTGTAAGCTTCCAAATCTGCTATTCCAGCTTTGAGCTTTGTGTAATCCTCATCATCAGTAAGATGTAGTAGACTGCAGGTAAGAGAGAAGCAGTCACCCAGCTGCACTGGGGATGACAGGGTGCTCATCAACACAGGCTTTGTCCATTCACTCTGTATTTACTGCTTGGTGTCCAATATTATGTCTGGGTATTCTGCTCTTGGGATCAAGAAAAGGCAGCTGTAGCCTGAAATGTGACTTGTTCTTATAAATGTCCTTATGTTTCTCAGAAATAAATCTGATCCATATACTACTATCTGCAGCTTTAAAAAAGGATTGTGTCAACATTATAAATGATCAGGGTATAAGTTTACTTTGTCACCTTGCTTCTCTTAATCTAGTTTACTAAGGTAAATTTGCTCTGTAAAAGAGGAAGGGAGGGTAAGCACTCTCCTGTAGAAAAGAATGTTAGAACCCAATTAAGGTATTTTCTAAAATTATGGACCTCAACAAGCTATCATTGATCTGTGCCTTCTTTTGTTGCTTACATATTAACTAGATCTTCATTAAGAACTGTTCAAAATACGTGTAATAATATATAAAATGTACTTCTTAGCGTGAGATAATATGTTTCCATAAAAATGACCAATACTTTTAAAGGAATTTCCTGAAGTGTTTACTACGGGTCGCATCACCCTTCTTGCCCTGTGTAATAGCCTTGTGCTCTCTCCACCTTGTGGGCTGCCCAGGCGGCACAGCGGTAAGGAATCCGCCTGCCGGTGCAGGAGATGAAGGACACACGGGTTTGATCCCTGGGTCGGGAGGATCTCCTGGAGGAGGGAATGGCAACCCACTCCAGTATCCTTGCCTGGAGAATCCGGTGGACAGAGGAGCCTGTCAGGCTACAGTCCATGCAGTCATCAAGAATCGAACGTGACTGAGCACACGAACACAGCCTTTACTCAAACCACATCAAAAAGGAATTTGCGAATTGTATTTTGAACATGCGTATGAGAAAGTTTTACCCAGTTCACCCAAAGTTGTACAACTAAAAAGTGGTGGATTTAGAAATCAGACTGAGCTCTGCCTAAAGTATATCCATGTATGTGCCCATAAACCAGAGTTCATCCTTCTTAGAGCTCAGAAACCACCTGGAAACTCCCAGATTATAGTTGTCTATTAGGGATTACAGCTGGTGATTTGAAATGTCTGAGTAAATCTTACTAGTCGTGGGTCCTTCTCACAGGTGAAGATGGAAATTGATTTTTAAAAAAACAACAGCAGTAACTGCCCCGGATGTGAGACTTGGAGCCATAGTCCAAGGAATGGCCTGTGGCCTTTCTTCTCTCCCGTTGGCTGGGACACGGGTTAGTTTGCCACAGAGAGCAAGGGCATTGCTGTGCTGTTCACCAGTCTTATCTGGCAGGAGTTACTCAGATTCTTTAAATTGGAAATGAAAATCTACTCAAAGGGAAAATGAGAGCAGCAATTTCCATTTGGGGAAGAAAAGGGGAACATAGACACATGAAATGTCTCAGTCACTCCTTGGTCCATTCCCAAGTCCTGGTCCCCTCATTTTTTAGTTTGATAGAAAATAGTGCAACCTTTTACACTTTTCTAAATACTCTGCCAAAAATGGTGGAGTGAATCCAGGGAAATCAGTTGGTTAATTAGGATATCTGCATGACTCTTCAGCAACAAGAGGTGTGATAAAGCCATACAGTGGACAGTTAATAATGACTTCTCTCAAGAGAAGGTTATTATAGCTCCCTGCTTGCTGTTAGTGTGAGAATTAGCCTAGGAAGGCTCTGCAACTTTACTAGCACTAATTTAAATAAGGATCTCTGTGTGTGGGATTGTTGCTGAGCAGCAGATTCTAAATTACATCTCATGAAATATGTGTTCGAGATTTTGTAAGCAGGTATAAAAGGAAGAAGTTTTCATAGTCCAACAGGTTTGAGGGAACTCTAGGTTAAGCAAAGAATCTTGAATTTGCCAGGTGTCTACAAATTTGTAGTATATTCTTTGTATTTTTCCTTGGCCATTAAGCTTGTTGCTGAAGAGCATCTCTTGAGGCAGCTTAGGCTGGTGGTTAAGGAGTCTGGAGCCAAATAGCCTGGATTCAAATCCCTGTCTTGCCACTCATTATCTGTTTGGTCCTAAGCAAGTTGCTCAGTTTCCCCATCTTTAAAACAAGGATCATAATAGTATCTACCTCCTAGGGCTGTTGAAAACTATTAAATGAATTAAACCATATAAAACATTTAGAACTGTGCTAAGTATGTGGTCAGTGCTCTCTAAGGGGCAGTATTGCTGTTATTACAATTTTCCAGACTGAAAGACTGGGTATTGGAGCACCTAGGTGGCTCAGTGGTAAAGAATCTGCCTGCCATGCAGGAGACACCAGTTTGATCCCTGGGTCGGGAAGATTCCCCGAAGAAGGGAATGGCAACCCACTCCAGTATTCTTGCCTGGGAATTCCCATGGACAGAGGAGCCAGGCAGGCTACAGTCCATGGGGTCATAAAGGAATAGGATACAACTTAGTGACTAAACGACAACAGCAGCAGGAAACTTCATAGTGACCACTCTCTTCAGGAATAATTGTTTGATGTTTGCTTCAAAATTAGTTTCTTCTTCCCCAGTATGTTTTGAATTAGGTCAAAATTAATTTAAAAGATAGAAAACACAATGAATTACGGGATTCCATGGCATTAGTTATACAGAAAGCTATAAATTTTGAGTCAAATAGGAATTTGAACATAATAGTTTGGAAACATTGAAGGACAACCTCTGGGCTTCGGAAAGTACTGTGTGAAATGATAGTACCAATTACCAATGGCAGATATGTTTCCTACTTGCCCCTCCATAATGAAAGCATGCATGAATGCAACCTTCTGTAGAGTAAGAATAAGGTGCCAAGTACTGGATTTCTCTCCATCCTCTCCTTCTTCACAGTAAGAAGAGAAGGAGATGGGAAGGTTTAATCATGTGAGATGTAAGTGCAATTCTGAGTGAAGCCCAGGAGGAGAAAGGAAAGACAGAGGATGAGATGGTTGGATGGCATCACCGATTCAGTGGACACAAGTCTGAGCAAACTCTGAGAGATGGTGAAGGACAGGAAAGCCTGCGTGCTGCAGTCCATGGGGTCGCAGAGTCAGATGCAACCTAGCAACTGGACGACAACAACTGAGTGAAGCCCAAAGTTAAAAGGACAAAGATCTGAAATTCTATTGCTAGTTGGAGTGGGTCCTTTCCCCCATGAGACTCTGGGGGCCCAGGCAAAGACTTAGCCTAACCCTGCCACACGTGAGACAAAAGGAAAAATTGCCCATTGTGCTCTTCAGAGACAGGCGTCCGGTGAGACTTGAGCCCTAATCTCGCCACTAAAACAATGCGTGATCTTTTTTTTTTTTTTTTTCCAATTTGTTCATTTTTTAATTGGATAATTGGTTTACAACATTGTGTTGGTTTCTGCCATACATCAATATGAATCAACCATAGGTATACATCAAACAACTAGTAAGAAGGAACATAGTCCCACCTGTCAAAGAAAGAAAAAATTAAGCAACAGATATCAGTTTTTAAAACAAAGAAGCACTACGACTAGGCAATAATTAAGTTTATAACTGAACTTCCTGGAGAGTTGTTTTTCTTTGTTGTTCAGTCACTCAATCATGTCCAACTCTTTGTGATACCATGAACTGCAGCACACCAGGCTTCCCTGCCCTTCACCATCTCCTGGAGTTTGCTCAAATTCATGTCCATCAAGTTGGTGATGTCATCCAACCATCTCATCCTCTGTCACCCCATTCTCCTCCTGCCTTCAGTCTTTTCCAGCATCAGGGTCTTTTCCAATGAATTGGCTCCTTGCATCAGGTAACCAAAGTATTGGAACATCACCTTCAGCATTAGTCCTTCCAATGAATATTCAGGGTTGATTTCCTTTAGGACTGACTGGTTTGTTCTCCTTGCAGTCCAAGGAACTCTCAAAAATCTTCTCCAACACCACAGTTCAAAAGTATCAACGCTTCCTTTGGTGCCCAGCCTTTTTTATGTCCCAACTTTCACATCTGTACATGACTACTGGAAAAAACATAGCTTTGACTATACGGACCTTTATGGACAAAGTGATGTCTGCTTTTGAATACACTATCTAGGTTTGTCGTAGCTTTTCTTCCATGAAGCGCAAACATCTTTTAGTGACACAGTCATACTCTGCAGTGATTTTGAAGAGTATTATTCCTAAATTCTTAAAAGTAATTTTCAGTTGTGGAAGTAAAGTATGTTCCTATTTCTTAAAAAAGAAAAAAAAAAGAGAAAAGGGAGAATAGGAGAGAATGTTACACATGTCCCTCTGTTCAGGTCTCTTTCCTTGCTTCAGCTTTACTATTAGATTTAGATCATCTTCTCCAACCACTCATTTTGCTGATTTTTTTAAGTTAAGAAACACTGTCTTTATCAAATTCAGCTCTTAACCAAAGTAAATGAGAATATGTTTTAACCACATTTTTTGTTTCAAATTTATAAACTGTGCTCAAGGTCATCTTTAATCTAACAAATGATTATCTTTCACACCACATGAGTCATTTATTCATCCAGCCAGTAATCCATCCACTCATCCATCCAGCCAGCCAGCCAGACAACTAGCCATTTTAACAAGCATTTTGTTGAGTGAATACTGTGTTCCATTCACGAACAAGTTCATGGCTCTTCCCAGTTGCAAATAATATTTATTCATGTATAAACAAACATCTTTTTACATTTTAATTCATCCCAGTGATGTTATGGAATCAACTGTATCAAAAAACATAGGTACCAGGCAGATACCAGTTTTTTCCAATTTGTTCATTTTTTAATTGGATAATTGGTTTACAACATTGTGTTGGTTTCTGCCATACATCAATATGAATCAACCATAGGTATACATCAAACAACTAGTAAGAAGGAACATAGTCCCACCTGTCAAAGAAAGAAAAAATTAAGCAACAGATATCAGTTTTTAAAACAAAGAAGCACTACGACTAGGCAATAATTAAGTTATAACTGAACTTCCTGGAGAGTTGTTTTTCTTTGTTGTTCAGTCACTCAATCATGTCCAACTCTTTGTGATACCATGAACTGCAGCACACCAGGCTTCCCTGCCCTTCACCATCTCCTGGAGTTTGCTCAAATTCATGTCCATCAAGTTGGTGATGTCATCCAACCATCTCATCCTCTGTCACCCCATTCTCCTCCTGCCTTCAGTCTTTTCCAGCATCAGGGTCTTTTCCAATGAATTGGCTCCTTGCATCAGGTAACCAAAGTATTGGAACATCACCTTCAGCATTAGTCCTTCCAATGAATATTCAGGGTTGATTTCCTTTAGGACTGACTGGTTTGTTCTCCTTGCAGTCCAAGGAACTCTCAAAAATCTTCTCCAACACCACAGTTCAAAAGTATCAACGCTTCCTTTGGTGCCCAGCCTTTTTTATGTCCCAACTTTCACATCTGTACATGACTACTGGAAAAAACATAGCTTTGACTATACGGACCTTTATGGACAAAGTGATGTCTGCTTTTGAATACACTATCTAGGTTTGTCGTAGCTTTTCTTCCATGAAGCGCAAACATCTTTTAGTGACACAGTCATACTCTGCAGTGATTTTGAAGAGTATTATTCCTAAATTCTTAAAAGTAATTTTCAGTTGTGGAAGTAAAGTATGTTCCTATTTCTTAAAAAAGAAAAAAAAAAGAGAAAAGGGAGAATAGGAGAGAATGTTACACATGTCCCTCTGTTCAGGTCTCTTTCCTCCCCTATGGCCAACCTTGGTCCCCTCCCTTCTCCCTAAAGGCCACCATTGTTATGAGATTTGCAGAACTTTTTAGATGCAACAATGCGTGATCTTGAGCCAGTCACTCCAGGCCCAAGCCTAGTGCTTCTGTAAAACAAAGGGACAGGCCTTAGTCTTAGCCCCGTCCTCCCGTGGGACAGTCTGCCATCATCCTGACAGCAGGGAACTATACTGAGGCTTACACAGCAGAGCAGAAATGAGGACGGAGTCTTGGTCGGTCACGAATTCGAGTTCCCTCCCTCCACCTCCTTGCCTTGGGCAGCCGGGATATTCCTTATGTAACTGGGTCAGGAAAAGGAGAGCAAGAAGGTAAAAATACTACCCTGCAGGTGTAGCCGAGCCGGTACTGCACTGGGTTCTGGGGATGGAGGAATGAAGATGAAGGGGACTTGGAGGGATACGGGAAGGAGCAGAACACATGGAAAATCCAGATTGATTCCTCCGGCCCTGAGACTTCATGTATTTGGTCCTCCACGTTGCAGTTGAGTCTAGGGTGGAAAAGAGGCCACAGGGGTAGAGCTAGAAGGGAGAGGCCTCCCTCACCATTGTTCAGTGGCTAATTTTCCAGAGACTGTCATTAAACAAATTTCTGCTACAGCCTGGCAGCCCTCACAGCCCTCATTTGTTGGAAGAAAATTGGGAGGAGGTGATTTATCAGAGGTAATAGTCAGGCCAGACTCTGGATTCTTAATGGCACATGGACCTTTTGCCTTTAAAAAAATTGCTTGTTAGAAAATTCATTTTCCAGCCTGTCTTTGCATTCGGAGTCAGAGGAATTGTGGCAAAGAGAAAGAAAAGGTGAAAAAGCTTGCTGGGCTTTTGAGCCCAGAATTGGGGTCCAGGAAAATTGAAATGAGTAGGGGGTAAAATAGGGATCAAATGCTAGGGGTTACATGATGGAGTGGGAGGGAGGCTGGAGATAAGAAAGGATGATTTTCCTGGAAATTTCTGGCCATTACCTGCCAGGAATAGCATCCTTTTATAAATTAAGGTCTTATCTTTTGCAGCAGCAGCATCTGGCCCAGAGAGGGCTGGCGCAGCCCAGCTCAGAGAGGATCCAAGAGCCTGGGAGCTATGTATAGAAGGCAGGGTTGCTCTTCCAGCCTTTGGAAATGTTCAAGCACTGAGAGAGTCACGGAAAAAAAAAATGATCCCTCTGTTTGTTCCTTGAAGTATAAAAATGATTTTATTTTTAGACATTACAGGTTTTTTTTTTTTTTTAATCTACTGGCAGTAGTCTTCAGACGCAGCATGGGAAGTGCAGCCAAGAATGGGTGCAAGGGTTCCTCAGGCTCAATGCTATTGACATTTGGGATAATCCTTTGTCGGGGGGGCTGTCCTCTGCACTGTGGTTGTGTTGCAGTCTCCCAGGCTCTGTCCACTGGATGCCAGGAGCACGCCCCACCTCCACCTGCTTTGGCCTGACATTAGCAAATGGTCCATGGGGTGGAGGATGGGCAAAATTATCCCAAGGTGAGACCTCTGCCCAGAAGACACAACCATTCCCATGGCCCCTGCCTTCAGTTTTTCTTAAATGATCAGCTGTCCCCCAGACCACTGGTCTCCCTGGGGCCCACTTTGCATCCACTTCACCCCGTGGGGGCATCTTTCCCCCTCCATTCTCTAATTTTTTCCAAGACAAATGCTCTCCACCCTCCTCTTTTCCCCCACAACATGTAGTAAGTTTAATGCACACTGTTTTTGTCATGAAATATTTGCATTGTATTTACCAAATATATGTTCTTTAAAGAAGTTTGCCAAATGTGTCGCTTTAGTGGGAGAAAACACATTTCCACTCAGTGTTTCCATTTGGTTTTGTTTACCTGTGTGTGCATGTGTGTGTGTCTATGTTTTAAGGCAATGCATAGAGGACATATTGGTCCTAAGATCTCTGTGGTTCTGTTTTTTAGGGGGGGAGGATTTTTTTGTGTGAGAGGGCTTGTTTTTTGTTTGTTTTGGTGTTGGAAGAGGTTTTTGTTTGTTTTTGTACTGCTTAGATTGTTTTACCCTCATTTCTACCTGTAAGGTGGTAGAGATTCATACTAAGTGGTCACAGGCTTCCAGCCATGGACTTGTAAGCTTCTTGCTCCCAGATCCAACATACCTCCAAAGAAGAAAGAAGGATATTTCTCCTAGGAAAGATGAGCTAAACCATGGAGACAAGATCAGGGCTGTTGGGTAACAGTCTAAATTGTAAATGTTTAATAAAGACTAAACTTAGAATTGGACGTGAAACCTAGCTGGAATAGGTAGAATTTAGATTAGGGGTCATCCAAAACATAGCTCAGAAGGGCATCTCACTCTTTGTAGAGATGCTTTGGTGGTTCCTGCAGGGGGAATCCAGCTTTCTCGGCCTGGAACAGAAGGCTTGTGTGATCTGCCCACAGGAGAAGCCTCATTGCCAGTCTTTCCACTGGCCAGCTTCCTCACTGTCTGTGTTCCAGCTATACAGAACTATTTTCAGTTTTCCCAATATGCCAGGGTTTTTCATAACTTTGCCAGAAATGTCTCTCCTCTTTTCCCTTCTACCTGGGAGATTCCTACTCATCCTACTTGACCTAACTTGAAAGATCTTATCTTTGGTGCTACTTCCCTGCTTAATAACCTATGGTATTATTATGGTTCTCCTCATGCCATATGAGACTTCCCTGGTGGCTCAGATGGTAAAGCATCTGTCTACAATGAGGGAGTACCTGGGTTCAATCCCTGGGTCGGGAAGTTCGCTGTAGAAGGAAAAGGCAACCCACTCCAGTACTCTTGCCTAGAAAATCCCATAGACGGAGGAGCCTGGTGTCCATGGGGTCGCAAAGAATCAGACACGACTGAGCGACTTCACTTTCACTTTCTTTCACTTTTCATGCCATATTATAATCATTTATATTCCTTTCTCAATTTCTAGTAGTGAGAATAAAGTGGACATCCCCTGAATGTGGTTGAATGAGTTAATGCATGATCCCAGTCCCAAAGATGTAATTTAGAATTTGATGTTCTTGAGAAAATTTTTTTTAAAAAATTCATTCCCTGAAGTTCTAAATTCCAGAAGGTGCCTTGTAAATTCCAAGGTCCCCACCCAACCTCTTGCTCTTTGGAAAGCTTTGCCAATTCTAAGGCCATAGACCAGGTCCTCCACTGCTACAAATTTAGTCAACACAGGGTTTTTGTCATGGTTTCCCTTCTTTTGTCATTTTCAGTTGCCATGGCATTCTTGGAACTGTTTTCTCTAAACTGAAAATAAGTTTCCTCTTTACTTTTACTCTTCTACCTGAGGCTGTAATTTTGACATAAAAGATTATCTGCAAGATGTGAGTCCAAGTTCAGAAAAAATTTCACTCAGGTTAGTGAAACCATTAGTTCTCAAAGTTGTATTCTATTCTCGAAGTTTGAATAATCCCCCTTAATTTTCATTAATTAATTAACTGGCATCTGGGGGATGTAGAAAAGAAAAAGGTATAGTCCCACCAGGCTTCCCAGGTGACGCTAGTGGCAAAGAACCCACCACTAATGCAGGAGACATAGAAGACACAGGCTTGATCCCTGGGTCCCTGGGTCGGGAAGATCCCCTGGATGAGGGCTTGGCAACCCACTCCAGAATGCCTGCCTGGAGAATCCCATGGAGAGAGGAGCCTGGCGGGTTACAGACTACAGGGTTGCAGAGAGTTGGACACGATTGAAGTGACTTAGCACAAAGCACACATTCTAAGATGGAAGTTTTCATATTTTTCTTTGTCTTCCTTATTTCCCTTTGCTTTTCCTCCTCTTTCAAGTCATGTTTCGGGAGATTTCTTAATTTTCAGAAGGAAAAGATCCCAGAATCCAAGAATAAAACTAATTAAAATGACAAATTGACCAAAATGAGAAAAATGACAAATAATCCGTAGGCTGAAATTTTCCCAAAAGCCAGGAATAAATAAAATGTCTCTTAAAGTGCCTGGTGGAGGAGGCTGATAAAAGAAACTCAATTATCTGTTGTTTCTTCTTCAGTCTGTGATATCTGACTTTAAAAGGGAAAAAGTAAAAAAAAAAAAAAAAAAAAAATTAAGGGTATGAAGTAAAATAATAAATAGAAGTTCATGAGCTTCTGTGTAGTTGGAGGTTGAGAGAAAATGTATTCATAGTGAACTAGCTAATGAATCAGTAGATTTTCTTTCAAGAATAGATTGTTCAATTTAGCCTCCTCTCTTATGTTAAAGTGTTTCAGCTGGACAATTGGACACTTGACCATCTACATATTATTATTGGAACTTTCAACCATTTTACTGTAAATAGATACCTTACTTTGTTTCCCTGAAATTTGCCTCATTCTTGCCTGGAGAATTCATGGACAGAGGAGCCTGACAGACTACAGTCCATGGGGCTGCCAAGAGTCAGACACGAATGAGCGACTAACCCTTTCACTTTCATAAGGGAACAGGCAAAAAAATAATTAGCAAAGAGCAAATATAGAGAATTCCAAGTGTTTGATAGAGAGTGAGATGAGTGCCATAAGAAAGGGAAGGAGGTCTGCACCATGCGAAGAAGTCCTGCCACTCTCTGGAACAGCAGCACCTGGGCACTTTGTCATAGTTAAAGCCCAGCAAATGCCCTAGAGTCAACATGATCCTTCTTTCAAGGACTTTTTCAAGAGACATGCAACTTTGAAAGATAAATGACTACCATAAATATGGCGATTTTTACAGTGAATCTGCTGTGGTCCCAATGCTTGTATCTCTGCAAAAGTAATATGTTGAAACCCAAACCCCATAGATGATGGTATTAGGAAAAGGGCCTTTGGAAGGTGATGCTTAGGTCATGAGGGCTCTGCTCTCATGAATGGCATTAGTGTTCTTATAAGAAGGGACTCACAGGGATCTCTAGCTTCTTCTACCACATGGGGACACGATGAAAAGATGTCAGCCGTGAAGCAGGAAAAGGGGGCCCCACCCAGCATACTGACACCCTGATCTTAAACTCTCAGCCTCCAGAATTGTGAGAAATAAATTTCTATTGTTGAATATATGCTGCCCAGTTCGTGGTATTTTGTTGTAACAGTTCAAACAGACTAAAACACAATCTTATCTGGATCCTTGCTCCATTGAGGAATATTTAAGAATTTTTCTGTGTTGAAAATAAGGGATTTGGTTCATTTGATAGTTATTGAATACCTACAATATACCAATGATTATACCTGACTCTTGAGCCAAGTGCAAGAAACAGACCCTCATCAGCTGTCAGGGAGGTCACAGACAAGGTAGAAAGGGAGTAGTAGTAATAATAATAATAGTAGTAACAGCAAAGAGCTGGTCATGACTTAGCAACTGAACAACTGTTATTATCCCCACTTTACAGTTGAAGTAACTGAAGGTTAAGTAACTTGACAAGACCACATAGCTAGTAAGTGGCAGAGCTAAGTTCTAAAGGCAAATCTGGTCCTGTGGTCCAGCTCCTAACCACAAGGCAGCACTTCTTCTCACGGGCATGGAAATTGATCATCTAAATATGTTCATAGAGGCCTATAAAAAGAGCTTTGGGTGAACAGAGAATAGAGTGACTCATAGGGGAGTCAGAAAGGACGTCTCAAAACAGATGACATTTCAAGAAAGACGAGATCGTCAGTGTAACAACAGAGAAGTTAAATGGCAGAAAACAACATGGAAAATTCTGTTCATAAATTACCATTTTGTAGAGTGATTTAATATGTATATGTTTCATGCCAGATTTTTAAAAAACCTTTCCTGCATAAAACCATAATGATCTATTGATATTCATTAAAATATATGCACATATTTATAAGTGAATTTCATTATGCAGATATGAAAATCAATGTATTGAGCGAGAGAATATGTTTTAGGGTATAAACTGAACACTGTGTTGTGATTTAATTTTAAAGAACATTGTTTTTAGTTTTGGATGTTGTAGCAGTTGTTTTAAATATCCACATATCAGCACGATGGGAAAACACGAGCCCTTCAGAGGTACATGAGATCAGCGTTTCTCTCCAGAGGCAGCACCGGGTGATAGTTGCCTGCTCTGGGCCACAGTCCAGCTACCCAGTCAATCCAAATCTCATTTGTAAATGAGGAGTGACGCATTCGTTTGTTCCGTCATTCATTTTCATGGACTCACTGACTCATATTCAACAAAATTGTTTTGTGTGTAGGCCCAGAACCCTATATGCTGGTTCTTGAATGGCTCAGTCGATGGGCATATTACATACAGTAGAAGGGGTGAGGTCTAGGTCTTAGAGGCCAGATTAGAGGTTGAAGTCTAAAGCTGACCCCTGGAGGTGAAAGCTATTAGATATTTATTAGTCCAGGCTAGAATGGCCAGAAGAAAGAACCAAGCATCCTGATCAGATTACTGCTGGTGTCTAAAAGGGGTTGGGACTTTTGGCAACCCGTGGAGTGCTCTCAGTGTGATACAGTATAGCTCCGAGAGGTCCATAGAATCTAAGATCTCAATTTAAGACATTGGCTAGAGATTTAGGGATGACAGGCTGGATGGTTGGAAGACAGGGGCTAGGCCTCTAAGGAAAGAAGTTTGGTAATGGCCAGATGGGTTGTTCCAGGCAGCTAAGATGGTATTGTGGTTCAGGGGTGGGCTCCATTTTCCTGAGAACTTTGGCTACGAATTGGAGCTTTGTGAGCACTGGGGGGCCAGAGCTCATTTGAGAGGACTAGATATTGGTTTCGTAGCAATACACTTGCAGCAGCAGCCTCACTTCCGTATTTTCCAGGTCTGTTCTGTTCCAGGCACTGTACATTCACTATGTGATGCTCACAGCAACCCAGCAAAGTTGATGTCATTACCCCATTTCACTGATGAAGAGATGGAGACTCAGATAGTAGATGATAAAGCCGAGTTTCAAACCCAGAGTTATCCGACTTTCTTCCTCTTTTACTAAATGCTACTTCTCTTGAACCAGTCAAAACCTCATTCACTGGTGACAAAGATTGGTTCGGGAAAGATGAGGGGTAGGTAGCCTCATCTTTGAGCCTCAAGGCTCAAAGCTAATGTCTAAACAGCACTGGGAAAGGCAGAGACTGCATGGTACTAAATACTGTGGGAAAGAAAAGAATCTTAGAAGAGAACGATTGTCCTTGTCCTAGTCATTATTAACCAAATGCTGGAGTCCATGAGCACACAGTGACATCCAACAGAGAGAGTTGCATTCTCTGCCTTCTAGGACCATCCAACCCAAGATGCACATTTTACTTGCTTGAGTATTGAGCTGGGAGAAGGAAAGTTGCTGAATTTGTGCATGTTATTTTTATCACAGATGTTGAATTACTTTGAGTTAGTTGAACCATCATCAGGTGTTGACTGAATGATTAAATAAATGAAGAAAGGAAGGAAGCCAGGTTTGCTTGCTCTTACAGATAAATCTTTATCTATGGATAAACCAAAGAAAAAATATATTTTCCCATACCCCCGAAAGTGAGTCTACTTTGTTTTGTGGGAGGTAGCAATTTATAGACCTATCTACACATTATTTTCTAAAACTCAAGTATTTTGGAAGAGCAGATGGAGTACCATACTGTACACACTAGTCATATATTTTGAAATATATTTCTTTTTGAGCAATTCAGTGCTGCTTTATTTAGCAAAAGTTGTTGAAGGTTTTAAAAGCAATGATCCGAAGAACATAAGTGGCTGAAATATAGTGGACAGACAGGCATGATGGCAGTGCTTTTCAAATGCTGCTCTTCAGACCCCAGCCCTGATCCCCATTGCCTCCCCCATGTAGAGATAAAGATCCCCTCCATCCGGCGAGATGTGGGTGTGGAGCCTGGTTATCTGTGGGTTTTTTTGTAAATCCTCTGAGTGATTCTGATATGCATCCAGATTTGAGTACAAATCTTCTATACCCATATCTGACTCCTACTCTTAGTTCCTCGCTTTCTTGAGACTCATTTATTTTCAAAGATCAAATTATTAGAGAAACTAAGGGAAGAAAACCCCATTCCTTTCATATTTCCTGAGTCATAGGAACCAAATAGGTGTTTCCAACATGCCAGGTAATTTGTTTTATAGATTTCACCTAATTTTCACAAGAACTTAGCAACATTTTAAGAGTTAGCCCTCAGATACAGATTTGGGTTGTGCATACTCCTCAGTCTATAGCTTGTCACCATAAGTCCTTGGAAGACTTTCCTTTTTTTTTTTTTTTTAGTTTATTTTTTACCTGGAGGAAAATTGCTTTACAATGTTGTGTTGGCTTCTGCCATACAACGCAAGTCAGCCATAATTATAAATATATCACCTCCCTCTTGAGCCTCCCTTCTGTCCCCGATCGTACTCCTAAGGTTTACCTTTTATTTTGTCACTGTTCCTCTTCACCCTCGCTCCCAAACCCATTCCCCTCCCCAACAGAGAACTACCTACATATTCTGGAACTCAAATGTGCATGTGTCTTTATAAAATGTATTTATTATTGATGTATGTGTATATTGTCATTTTTGTAAATGACAAATCTATAATACAAACAGGCTATAAAAAGTAAAAATGTTTCTTAGTGTTTACTGAACATTATATTTTCAGGTAGATCCCTATTATTATGTAGACTCCCAACATTTTCATAATATTTCATTGCTGTTATTTCACATTATTTATATCCTTCCAGTTGATATACACCTATCCCACCTCCAGATCTCCACTAGTCACGAAAAATTCCGCAACAAACATCCTCATTTGTAACCCTTGGGTACCCGTGTTAAGCATTATTTGAGGGATGCATACCCAGGAGCTGAGATTCAGAGTCATATGATATGATTATTAGCTTCAGATTGTTCCTATATTAATAAATGGAAAAAGTGCACGAGTGGTCTCACCTCCCTGTACCCTCTCCAACGTTGGGTGTGAACATTTGGCCATTCTGATTGCTGAGAGCACCTGTCATTGTTGTTTTAATTTTCATACCTTGAAAAACTAGTGAATTTGGGCTTCTGTTCGTGTGCTTCTTACCTATTTACCTTACCTTCTAAGAATTGCATTTTTATGCCCTTCATCCACTTTTCTGTTTCTTTAAATTCTAGGTATTAATTCTTTGTCAGCTCTGGCTGCTGCAATAATTAACTCTATCAGGTTTTGTTATTTGTCCCTGATAACTTACCGGTATCTTTTAAAATATCCTTACTATGTAATGTTGATAAATTCAACAATTTTTCATCTTAAGGTTAATGGTTTTAGGATCTTATGAAGTACTTTCCTACCCAGAATAAGGATTTGATTCCCATTTTTGTAGGTAAGGAAATGGAATCCCAGTGTTTATAACTATCAGTTAATAGCAGGATTTGAAAATATTAATAATAAGCTATTAATAATGAAATTGTGGTGTCCACAACACTTTTAAACTGGTATTATTTGCACTAAAGACATTCTGTGAATTTCACTCAGAGATCTCTCAAAAATTCCAGTCTGCAACTTGCATCCCTCAGATTTCACTGAATTTCCTTTCTGCCCTGAAATTCTTGCAAAGTATCTCAGATTGCATTACCACCAGGCTGGTCATAATTACAGCTTTGGCCTTCATTAAGCTAATTACTACTTGGACTCAAATTGAGCCATTTCGCTCAAATAACACTATAAACCAGGCCTTTCTCTGTGACATCTCTGCTTTTTTCTAGGAAAGTACAGGCTGATATCAGAGCCTCTGTGTCTCCTTAGAACAGGGGATTTCAAGCTTCCTTTCTCCAAGTAGCCCTGCAGTACGGTTCAAGTGTCTCATAGTATAAGAGAAATAGAAGAAGGAGCTGGGGACTGGAAGGGCGCACAGGCCCCTCTTCCAGTTTACACAGTCAAGCTTTGCCTTCATTCACTGTGTGTACTGAGTAATGTGCTGTGCTTAGTCACTCAGTTGTGTCTGGCTCTTTGAGATCCCATGGACTGTAGCCCACCAGGTTCCTTTGTACATGGGGATTCTCCAGACAAGAATACTGGAGTGGGTTGCCATGCCCTCTTCCAGAGGATTTTCCCAGCCCAGGGATCGAACCCAGGTCTCCTGCATTGCAGGCGGATTCTTTACCATCTGAGCCACCAGGGAAGCCCTGGTGTAAAGTGAAAGTGAAAGTCGCTCAGTCATGTCCGACTCTTTGCAACCCCATGGACTATAGTCCACCAGAGGCTTCTGTCTATGGAATTCTCCAGGCAAGAACACTGGAGTGGGTAGCCTATCCCTTCTCCAGCAGATCTTCCCGACACAGGAATCAAACTGGTATCCCACATTGCAGGCGGATTCTTTACCTTCTGAGCCACCAGGGAAGCCCTGGTGTAAAGTACTGGGTAATACATAAGATCTATTTGAAAAGGGATTCTACCGATAAATGGGGAGGAGAGGGAGAAGCGTTGCCTTAGAGAACTAGACTGCTTAATATAAACTGATATATTTTCATCTCTTTGCTTATGTTACATTTATATAGTGCTTTACATTTTGAAAAATACTGACATTATTTGAATATATAAACTCTTGTGAGTAGGCATATTTTAACAGCTGCAGCAAAATTTTCTCACAATTAAAGTTCCGTCTTGCAGCACCTGCCTGTTCTAGCAGGCAGGCTGAAGGGCCATATGTCAGGAGATGATCGAGATTATCACCAGCTTAGGTTGAAGGCAGAACTAGACCATATCTAATCTCTCTGTTTGGGCAAAGATGTTATAACTGGGAATGATCAGAGAAGAAAGTAACATTACAGTAATTGGCTACACTAAGCATTTTGTCTGCTGGGGAAGGAAGGAGGAGACTCCACACATTAACTGAACACGTGCTCTGGTCTAGTCACCATACTTGGTGCCTCATTTCATTTTACCTTACAGCCGCTCTGGGAGGGAGGTATTATTATATCATTTTAAAGGTGATGAAAGTGAATCATGTCAGCTTAAGTGGAAAAGCCCAAAGGTTTTTTTCCCCAAAGCCCAGAGCTTTGCAAAACTCCAAAACCAGGATTCTTCCCACTGCATTAAGGATGCCTCCACATAAACATTGCATCTTTTAAAGATTAGCCTCCTTGAACTTCATTTAAGCAGTTTTGTTTGGAAGGAAACTTTTCATAAGTCATTCCATCTCACGCTGGGCATCACATCAATGCCTTGATCCTCTCCATCTCTCCGGTGCTTACCTCCTGCTTTCAGATGGAGCCGCATCATCTGTCGTTTATAGCTACATTCAGCCTCCTTGTTGATGAGGTCACTTGCCATGACTCAGCCCTCAGCATCTTTCCTGCTTTGATTTCCTGGGTTTCCAACGCAAGCCCCTGCTATTTTTGGTTTTGCCTCAGATAGAAAGATTAGAAAACAGCAGTCCAGCCTTCTGGTTCTCCAAAGTTGTTGATTCGACTTGGCTTTCTGTCTTCATTCATGAATTCTTTCTGGGCTGCAAGCTGAGGAGGTTTACGTGATTGAAAGCTTCTTCTCTATTCTCAGTGTGCATCTGGGGGCACAAACAGGGCCCAAATGTGGTGTCAGCATTGATTATCTTCTTTTTCACTCTTCTGACCAGATCCCATGTACACAATCACTCTTTCTCCTGCCTATTGCTTCAATAAAAGAATAAATATGTTGAATAATATTGTTGAGTAGTTTTATTTCAAATATGATTGTATTATAACTAGTGTCTTGAGCAAGATGACCAAGACTAGGTATATTTAGTCTTTTATTCCTAGGGCCAATCTTTAAATGAAACTGCAGTCTGTTCAATGAAAGCTGTTGGTTTTCACAACTTGAACTTCTGGGATTTTGCATTTTACACCAAGAAGCCATTTACTCAAATGTTCATGATCATTCTAAAATGATGGAAAGCAAGAAAGTATTTGCATAACACCTTACACTTTATGAAGTACTTTCATATGTATCATGCCTTTTATGTTAATTACTCTGGGGTAGGTTTTATCATCCCTGTTTCACCTAAGTAAATTCAGATGCAGAATGCCTTAAGCTGTATAAAGGAACATGAGTTTTAAAAAATAACTGTATGCATGAGGAGATTGGGCAGGGTCACATAGACCTTAGCTGTGCAAGTCATTGCCTTCTTATGCCACAAATACTGCTGCAGATGAAGAAATAATATTATACTTTGGGAGAAGCTGATGCATATAAAAAACTGAGGTAAGACTGAATTATCGTTCAGCTGGCTGACACTCAGGTCAGTGTCAGAGGGGCAGAACTCCTGGAATTAAGCAGGGTTTTATATTCTCCATGTCAAAAGTAGAGCCTTTGTGACCTATTTTCCCTTCAGAATGGTTTCCTATAGCTGACTCTGTTAGCCAAGCCTACAAAGCAGCCATTATGTCTACAGGATACCCCAAGCAGAAGACAATGAGTATGCCACAGATTCTCAGTTGGCTAGGCAATATTCTAGGTATTGGGGCTAACACAATTAATAGAAAGCTTCCTTGCTCAAAGAATATGACAGTATGGTGGAGGTGGAAGGGGTGTTCCCTTAAACTAAGCCTTTTAATAGAATGAGATCAAGGCCGTGATGGGTGACAGGCCTGCTTGCATAAAGGATGCAAGCTCTTTTTTGCCCAGTAAAGAGGGAACATTCCAAAAAGAGACATCAGCATGGAAGAACAAGGAAATCACCAGGAACCTGGTGTTTCTGGAACGCAGTATCTGAACTGGGAAATAGCAATCAGTGAGACTAGAAGATACAGGCAGAGGCCCTGTGATGGGGGCCATCTTTTCTGACATGGAAAAGTTTATCTTTTATGCTGCTGGGCACCTGGATCCAAATGGTTGGATTTGTATTGAGTTCATAGCACTGTGGAGAAGGGATGGGAGGATCTGAACGTGAAGAGAGGGAGTTAGGAGGCTTCTGAAGTCATCCAGATGAGGGATGTGGAGCTTCAACAGACAAAGTAGGAGTAGAAGGGAAAGGGCAGAGCTGAGAACCATGAAGAAGCTGGAGCCACAACTTGAGGACTGGACACAGAGGCTAAGGACTAGAAAGGTGTCCAAGATGACATCGTTACTTTTGTCCAAAGGAGGATGCCATAAATCCTTATAGGACATGCTATAGGCAGAGCAGTTTTAAGAGGAAGATAGTAAGTTCAACTTTAGAAATGTGTGAGAAGTGTTTATGGGACACTTCTAAGACAATGCTTTTAAACAAAGAAATCAGTTTATATCTCAAAGCTAGAAACACGGCTTTTGCTATGGTTTGTATTAATTTTTTTTTCTCATGCTACTCTGTTTAAGTCAGTGGTTCTTTGGGACTTCATCATGACCAACTTTAAGAATCTGATGACAGCCATAGATTCCCTGGGGGTAGAAAAGCACATGTACACATTCATAAAACGTGACACACAATTACAGGTAATTTGAGGAGCTCCAAGATAATACTGCTTGCTTTAAATGGGACACGAAACTTTAAAACTCGATGCAAATCTCTGAGCTGCCAAGTTACATGTTGAGAGACTGTCAAGGATATTCTACTGTTGCTATATGATCAGAGTCCAGCTGCAACCACATGGTTTGTTACCGACCCAAGTCAGTAGGACATCGGCAGGCAGTTACATACCTAAACATTGGAGCACACAGGCTCGTTTAACTCTTCTGTACACTACACATATCTTTTTCATGACCCCATTCTTTGCCTGTGTTATAAACTCCTCCTCCGACTTCCCCCAGAACGCAGCTAACAGAATGTGAGGTTTTTCAGACTCTGTTACTACTTATTGACAAATGTAGTCTTTCTTGTCCCAGTTCATTTCATAAGCTGAGAAAGCTGTTGTGAGAACAACCTCACGTCATCTTCCACTGCGTTCTCTGCTCAAGTTGGTTAAATTCTACGTCCAGAAGTCAACTCACTTTTGTTTAGATGAAAGTATAAACATCCCACAGCTTCTGTCTCTGTATTTTAACTCTTTTTCTACAGGCTCTGTACATGTTCTCACAAGATAAACTTTTTCACACATTTTGTTCTCCTGCTGAGGAATGTTGGCATTCCTTTCCTCTAATGCGCTGAGCACTACTTCAGATCAGCAGAGTCCCCCCAGAAGATACAAAGGTGCATTAAAGATATTGTCATCTATTATTTATTGCGTGCGTATTAGGTACTAGGTCTCCCTTGAGGGTTTCCAGTCTAGTGAAAGAGGCAAATGTGGATATATAAATTGCACACAGTGTAATTGTTATGTTAGTAAAGGTGTTGAACTCAGGAGATTATAACAACATGCATGCAGGGATGCCCCTTGCCTAATGGGTTGAGTCTTTCAGTCATTTTTGTGTGAGCATTTATTGCACCCCTCCCGAGTGGGCTTCATGGTGCTGTAGGGGTAAATAGTTGGACAAATCTTGAATCTGAGAAACTTTGACAGCTTAACGAAGATGTACAAAATAAGCTTTAATGGGAGGTAAAATTAATACATGCCACACACGTGAAGAAAAGCAGAGGGGAAACTAGTACTTATTAAGTGTCTATTATGTGTCAGAAATTATTTTAGATACTTTCATTTAGACTTTCTAATTGAATGCTCCTACCTGTATTTAGGCTTAATTAGCCTTTTCTAATTTAATTTAGAAATTAAGACTCAGAGATGACAAATTAACTGAAGAGCTCCTTGTTGTGAAACTCATGATATTTCCAATCTACATAGCCAAAGGACCTTAGGAAATACATCAAAATAATGAAGTGAGACAGAATATGACCCATTTAGTTACTGCCCAGTGTTCCAGTTTTCTCTCCACTTCATTTATCTCTTTTTCCCTGCCCATTGTGGGTCAGTTTATACCCAGAACCTACCTAGGGGTTGTACCTTACCAGCTTTAACTATCATTAATATTATAATTTCAAAAATGAATCCCTTTGGATGTGGCTCAGCAACTGGCTCCCATCTTTCTCCTGTGATTTACCCCATCTTTGGTAGCACTAATATTAGAGATAATTAAACATGCTGCCTTTACAGGTTGATTTTCTATGGGCATGCCATCTTTTGTCCTAAAGCATGAGCATTTCTTAATAAGGCATAGACATGGAAGGCACCTTTTCTTATGTTTCAATGCCTTTTCATGTCCTTTTTAACAAGACTGCTGACAAAGCCACTCTTAAGTTTCCTTTACTGCATGGCAATTATGACAGCTTAGATCCATTTATCCAGTGTCACACAGGTCAATAGATGACCCAAGTTTTAACCTTTTTATAATTTAACACTTTATTTATTTGGCTGCATTAGATCTTATGTGCAACACGTGGGATCTTTTGTTGCAACACACTGATTCTCTAGTTGTGATACACAGGCTCAGTAACTCCGGGATATGTGGGATCTTAGTTCCCCAACCAGGGATCTAACCCATGGTCCCTGCATTGAAAGGTAGATTCCTAACCACTGGACCACCAGGGAAGTCCCAACACTAAATGAAAGCCAGCAAGCTTCACCTGATGGTACATTATTAACACTATATGTCTGAAACAAGCTCACTTCTCAGCCACACCTTCAGAAAGAAGGCACTCATATGAGTATCTTGAGATGTTCCTTTGAAGATCTTATGCCAAAGAGTAAGCATTTACTTATAGCTTTACTTTTTTCTTTATCAAATGAATTTTACACACAAAAAAGGTTTTATGTATAGTGTTTTTCTTATGTATCTTTACTTCTCCTTCTCATTTCATTCACCTGTTGTGTTCTACATTGACTGTCAGTATTTGTCAGACAGTCTTTCTAGGTGTGACATCTAAAGCAAGACTCACTTGGGCACCTTGCATTCTTTGCCTGGTGTTTGCCCAGTAGTCATCACTCATGTTTGTTTGTTAGTTGTTGGGGTGATGAGGCAAGACACTGTACTGTCAGCTGGGGCTGGAGCCTGTTTAGCTTGGCACTGATTAATGATGTGTGTGGAATAAACCATTTGCAGACCAATCTTAGAAGCCCAGTTAGCCAAAGACAAATAGCTGAAAGTTGGCTGAGGGAGCACAGGAGGTGGACTCTTGAGAAAGGAGAGTCATTTAGAAACAGTGGTATGACTTTTGTTTATCATAACTAGGGAAGAGGCAGGTTCTGCAGTTAAAATAAATGCGTTGGGGTGTGGTTTCTTGGTAGGTACCCCAAATTCCGTGTAAGGCATGTTACTGATATACTTACATAACTGTATCATTTCCCTATGCTGTGGGACCTACCCTTTATAACTTGCTTATGGAGCCTTCTCAGCCACATCTTCAGACAGACGGCACTCGTGTGAGTATTTTGAGATGTTCCTTTTGAAGATCTTATGCCAAAGAGCAAGCATTTGTAGCTTTACTTTTTCTATACAAATGAACTTTACACACACACAGAAGTTTTTGTCTATAGTGTTTTTCTTGCCTTATGCACTTCTTGTTTTTCCTTCTCATTTCATTCACCTGTTGTTTCATGTTGGCTTAGCATCCATTTCTTTACTCAAAACTTCTCCTCTTTGGCTTTTTCTATCCTTTATGTGAGACAATGAGGAAGAAAGACATTCATTTTGAAGTTATAGAGAAAATATCTTGGTGCTAACTGGAGTCTTATCCATTTAGTGGCGTGCCAAAATTGGGCATGGTACTTTATTTTGTCCTTTCTAGAACAGACTTTTTCTCCCTATTACTGACTGAGAATGGACAGAAAACATTTCTGAAGTTCCATTGCCAACTTCTCCTAGAAACTTTAGGGATATGTATTTCCTGAAGATAAATAATCCCCTTGTTTAGAAGGCCTTTTTTCACTAACCTATCTGAAATGCTAATTCAAAAGTTATAAGGATGCCCAAATCCATTTGGGTGGAGAAAATCCAGAGATGAGAGGATGACTCCAAGGTTACACAGGAGATGAGACAAGAAAATTCACCAGGTGTCCTGGCTTAGTTATTAATGTTTGGTTTTATGACTTTGGTTCCTCTACTCAAAGATGTTAATTTTTCATTACTTCCTGCAAGATAGAGCTCACATTCTTCTACTTGGCAGCTACAGGCATCCATATTTGATCATGTCCTATCTCCCACAGCTCATTTCCTATCCCTCTCTCTAAGTGAGGGAGAAGGAAATGGCAACTCACTCCAGTATTCTTGCCTGGAGAATCCCATGGACAGAGGAGCCTGGCAGGCTAGAGTCCATGGGTTCTCAAGAGTCGGCTACAACTTAGCAACTAAACCACCACCACCACCACCACCACCACCACCACCTCCCTAAGTGAATAAGCATAAACAACAGCCATCATGTATGTATGGTCTTGTAAAAGCTGCTCAACAAATACTCTTTGAATTCTTACATCATCCTGCAATGTTTATACTGTAATCTCCAGTTTACTGGGGATCTGAGACTTAGAGTTAAAAAACTTGCTCTAGGACACACAGATGGCAAAAGTAAGAGAACCATGAATCAGACCCAGTTCTGTGTGACTCCAATGGTCGCTGGTTTCCTTTGACCTTTCACTAAAGCCAAAGTGATCTTAAGAAACTGCTTTTCAATTGGCTTGGAAAGCCCATCCTCCTCGCTTCTGTTTTTAGATCTAAATCAAACCGATCCTGAAGAACACCAGAACCTGCTTTGTTCATAGGATGCTTCCTAACCACCCTAACCACCCCAGATGAAAATGATCTAACCTGCCAGGTAGGAATTGGGAGCTTTGGGCTCTATGCCACTCTCCAGTGTGTGCTTTTTGAGTAAATCATTTAATTCTAGTTGGCACATGCTGCAACCTGACCTCTAGAGTTCCACTCAATTAAAAATTTTAGGATTCTGAACACCCTTTTAATTTCTTATGAGATAAGAACACTAATGTATTTCTTGTTTGAATATTTGTCTTTGACTCCTTCCTTAACACAAGGCTCCCAAATCATTTGGAAATCCTAAGTGATAAGAGCTCTTAGAGAGTTTTTTATTCTACTGAGCTGACTCTGGGTAGACTCCTAGATGGAAATTGTCACCAGAAAGACCAGGCCATGATTAGAAGCTTGGAATTTTCTGCCTTGCCCCATCCTCCAGACAGGGGACAAGGGCTGGAAATGGCAGTAATAGTTGGCCATGCTTACATGAAGAAATCTCCATAAGATCCCAATAGCACAGGGTTCGCAGAGCTTCTAAGTTGGTGAATATGTCCACACCAGGAGCGTGATATACCCCAATTCCATGGGCACAGAAGGCACTTGGCACCTTCCAGATCTCACTCCATGTTTCTCTTCATCTGGCTTTTCATCTGTATCCTTTACCATATCTTTAATAAACTAGTAAACGTAAAAAATTAGGATTCTGAAGTTATGTATATAATTTCTTGTATGCATTAAGTCCTGTACCTCTGTGCCTGTCTCACCCCCATTTCCTACTGGCTATGTGTGTGTGTTAGTCGCTCAGTCGTGTCCGACTCTTTGCGACTCAATGGACTGTAGCCTGCCAGGTTCCTCTGCCCATGAGAGTCTCCAGGCAAGAATACTGGAGTGGGTTGCCATTCCCTTCTCCAGGGGATCTTCCTGACCCAGGGATCAAACCCGGGTCCTCCACCCTGCAGGCAGATTCTTTACCATCTGATCCAAGGGCAGTGCCTTATGCAAAAGGAGCGGCACACAGATGGTATTGTGGAGAACCACATCTACCCTTCAGTTCTATCACACTCCCTTTTATTTGCTTGTCTCTTTTATTCACTTACTCATCCATTTATTTATTTATTACTAGCATGGAAGTTTCCTATAACTTCCAGGATCCTTCCTAGATCTTCTAGAAGCCTCTTCTCCACTTTTAGGCAATATAGTTATTGGTGTGGGCAAAATTATTGGGCAATAATTATTGCCTTGAGAGTAAGAACTTTTCATTTTTTTTTTATATACTCAAAGAAGAAACCAAAAGGAAAAGTCACTTTGAGAATATGAGATTTCAGAAAAAGAAGTTTGAACAAACACCAATAAACAGTGCGTAACATTTGCAGTGTCATGGTTTATTCAGCATCTCATCAATCCTTGTGTACCTGTGCAATACTAGCCTATAGTTACTCACCTGTATAGAAATATGGGTGGCTGCCAAGTAACTGAAGTCACCAGGTTTCAAGTTTGGTTTCAAAGGACTGTCGTCCTCTGCACCATCTTCAGTGACACTTGTCCTCTTTGACTCCTAAAATCTTTGGTTCCTACAAGTTCTCAAGCATTCTTTTTAGGAGAAAACGATTCTGTTTATCCCATCAGCAGACACCACTGGGAAAAATAGATATCAATGTCTTCCCCTCATATCCCCCAGAAAATTCTTGGACCCCAGTTTTCACCTGTCAGGCTTCCCTGGTGGCTCAGGTGGTAAAAGGTCTGCCTGCAATATGGGAGACCTGGGTTCAATCCATAGATTGGGAAGATCCTCTGGAGAAGGAAATGGCAGCCCACTCCAGTATTCTCACCTGGAAAATCCCGTAGATCGAGGAGCCTGGGAGGATACAGTCCATGGGGTCACAGAGTCAGACATGACTGAGCGACTTCACTTTCTTCACCTATCAGATGTTCATACTAACTAAAATTTGAAAAGAAGGGAAAAGGTGAGCATGCTCAACATCAGAAGGTTTACACTTTGAACAAGGAGACCTCTGTCTTCCCACTATTTTATGCATTCAACAAACATGTGTTGGCCCCTCCTGAGTGTTTGGCACTGTTCTTAGACCCATAACTAAGTTCTTTCCCTGGATAATACACCATTTCCAGAGATGTTATTGTTGACTTCAAATTGCTAAGATAGTAAGTGAGATAGAAATACTTTTAGTTATTTGGTTGAACAACTTTCACAAGGACATACCATTGAACATAAGTTCAGGCCCTGAAAGAACTTGAGCTATTTCTCAAGAAATTTGATTTGGGGCATTGGGGCTTTTAAGAAAATTAAATCCAAAGTTATTGAACAATCAAATGTGTTAGGTAAAATTAACTATTGCTGACCAACATCGTTTCCTTCAGAGATGATAGATAAGTGCTATTGTGAATACCAAATTCAATTGATTGGTAGTGACTGCCTGCAGACAGAGTTCTGGTTCAGCAGGAAAGAAAGTGTGCCATGATGGATTAGTCATGTCTGCCACTGTCATAGGAGAGAAGAATGCTGAGATATGTGCTATATAATTGCCATCTATGCTGTTTCCTTCAAAGGACCCATCAGTAAGTGTGGCAAGGGGGTGTCACATTCAGGTGAAAACAGGGAAGACCCAGTGGATTTCTGTGACAGTAGCTGCCTTCTTGGATGCATTAGATCCAAACCACCAAATGACTGAAAGGGTTTTGCAGAATCAGGGCACTTTGAGCGGTTTTAATTGTCTGAGCTTTGTGGCCATGGTGGTTGACAGGTTCTCCTTTAAAGATAATAAATAGCTCACAATTACTTTACTTTGGAAAGTGCTCTTCTGCCCTGGGACTCTGTAATAACCAGCTGTGGAAAAGGAAAGGCCTGGGGATTTATGAGATGTCCCAATTTACAACCATCTGGGAGAAATACAGCAGGACGTTGGTACGTCGTGTTTTAACCAGAGTTAATCCATCATTGCTACTGTACAAACCCTCTCTTTCCCTCTGCTTAAAACTATCACACAGATTTGACCCCAGACTTCACCAGGACGGGCCAGAAATCATGTTTTAAAACATGTAATTCAGAAATACAGTCAAATTGACCTTTGGTTTACTACACCGAAGGGAATATTTTCCAAGTATGAGAAATTTTAAAAGCTACTAGCGATAAGAAGAAAAATGAGGTATAGTCTCTTCCTTCAAAGGGAAACCAGCAGTGAATACAAATTTCAGGACACTCTGGGAAGTGAAGTCCTTGAAGTGATCAGACAAGAGCAACAGCATATTTGTATGCACAAAAAACAGTGGCATGCTAAATCGCCTCTTTGCTTGCCCTGCCCCCAAATTATATTAGTAACTCACATCCATGATAGCACTTATTGAAGGCCACTGTTATTATTTGTTCACGTCTGTTTGTTCCTCCTGACAGCCTTTGAGTTCTGTAAGAGTGAGCATTGGATCTAGTTCTTTGTGTTTCCAGCACTTTGGGACTGAACACGTGCAGCTGACTCGAACTACCTGGCAGTTAGCACATCAACCCTCTGCACAGTCAAAATCCCACATATGATATGTAGTTTGGGCATTTCCTTTGTAAGTGTGGCTCCACATCTAAGGATTCGACCAGCTCTGAATCATGTAGCTGTAGTATTTCCTTTGAAGATAATCCACAAATAGGTGGACCCACACAGTTCAAAGCCATGTTGTTCAACAGTCAACTGTACTTCTAAAGCTTCTAATGCCATACTCGGAACTGACAACTCATTAGATAAAATTTAGAAAATAAAAACATATTTTCTCTTCATATGTTTTGTTGATGATTCAGCTGAATCTGTTTGGAATGTAAAAGGCATTTCTAAATTTCTCAATGAAGAATGGTCCGCTTATAATATCACACCGTAAACTATAGAAACAAACATTTGATATACCATTTGCTTTAAACTGTAAAAACAGAAGAAAATATTACATGTTATTTATGGATACAGGCATATGTAGAATTATAAAAATATCTACAGAAAGAATATAACTTTGGCAAGTGTAGAATGAGGAAAGGATGACACCTATGGCATTTTATATCGTTAAAAAAGACATCTAAAACAAATATGACAAAATGTTGACACAAATAAAATTAGTCTGGTGGATGATGAGTATCTGCTGTATTATTTTCTGTTGAAATATTTCATAATTTTGAAGTTTATAATTACTTTTTTAATGAAATAAGACCACTGAGAGGGGAAAAAAAAATCACACCTTAATTGATGAGTAATGAAAAGGAAAAAAGTATTTGGAGAAGGATGGCAAGAAGATTCCTTCCTGTATGTCAGAGTTTATACCAGTGGGCTCTGCTGCGTGGCCATCCCCCTGCACAGCTTGTCTGCCAAGAGGCATCCACCAGCACTTTCACTTTGGTGCACTGTCCTTCCGGAATGACTTGTTGAAGCAGTGATCCCCATGTCTTCAGAGTTTGGCAGCCTTGCCTCACCAGGCAAGGCTGGTTTATAGAAGCCTAGACCTTGCCTTTTCTACCCCATTTCCCCTGTGTTCTTGCCTGAGCAGTCTGCTTATGAAAAGTTTATTCAATCTCCCTTCGAGAGGGGCGGGTTGTTCTCTTTCATTTGTCACTATTTAATAGCTTATGCAAACCTGCTAGGAGAGCCAAATGTGGGAGGCTTCAGGATTCACCCTCATTTACAGTAAGTACACAGTGCATTTACAGTAAGTCTTCTCCATAAGAACCTTCAAAGTTGTGAAATCTCAAAGATGTGAATGTGTGCGCCATGCATATCTAGCACGAGTGAAACGGCTTCTTGCCTTCTGTCTTCTATTACTGACGATCCTTCAGCTCTACCATCTTCCATCTCCTTTCCCTCCTCCAGTCATTAACTCTTCTTTCCTGCTCACTCTATGCCAGCCCCTGAATGTCAGCTGTTGTACTATACTGTCGGACTTCTCAGGGTACTTTATGGCCTAAAAACCAGCCCCATTGGTTTCTGCCTCTCTCATCACACATGGTCATGCATTTTGACTGACTTACTTGACATGTTGTTTATTCAAAGCCATGGAATTAAATGCCACCCACTAATGTGATTGGCAGGGACTTTGCTTGCCTGAGGCAAGCATCCTCAGACACTGGTGAAAATAGCTCCCTGCTGTCCACCAGAGCCTTCAATTAGCCAACCAGCAAATCTAGCCTGATGGCTGTATTAATCTGGCTCCCTGTTTCAGTGGGGAAAAGAAGCTTGGTCACAGGACTGTTTGCCTCTTGATCCTCCTGCTCTAAGGGCATTAATCCCAGCCCTCACCTTTTCTGCCTCCTCTTTTGAACTGGCTCCCTGTGGATGCTGGAGAAACTGAGAAGGATGCTTCTTCCACATCCATTGTTCTTCCACAAAGCCAGCTCTAATTGATTTTGAGATGAATTGCTAGTTGAAATGTTTTTTTCACTGGCTGAAACCTTAAATTAAAATGCCTTCTTGTGAAGAGCAGGGCAGCTGTTAGTGCCTGTGTCTTCATCATCAGATGTCAAATCATCCAGTTAGCACCTGCACGGAACCACAGATCAGACATCATATAATAAGTTATTTGGGGGCTGATGGCAAAGCTCTCAGAGCTCTTAGTTTGGATGATGATCAGATTCTCAGGATGATAGAACCTGCCTGAGCATCACTACCCCCTGCCATCTGATTCCTACTTTATTTGTAGTTAAACCAGGGGAAGTTCTAAGCAAGGAAAAGGTAGTGCCAAGCAGCTAGCTCCATTTCTAACAGCTCTGGTGCCATCTGCTTTGCTCTCGGGGTGAGTTTAAAAAAGTTATTTTTCATAGTCTCTCTAATAATAGCCCTCCATCAGGTTCCCCAGGCCTGTCTGGACACTGCCAACCACAGGCTTGCTCACTCAGTGTTGGCACTCAGGCATCTGCCATGTATTTGGAAATGCTGATGTTGATTGTTGCCCAGGGAACTGTGGGCTTATTGGGAAGGTGGTGGCTGCCCTTGCTAAAGTGGGTCCCTGAGCAGCACCTGAGCCAGGTAGCAGATGCTTGCACCATGGTGACTAGGGCCGCCTCAGTGAGAAGCAGCCCAGGGAAAGTTACCTAGCCCCCGAGTGAGGATGGCCTCAGAGAGCCCTGTCCAAGCCTGCTCAGATCAGATGCAGTCTCCTGACCATCTCTCTGACTGTCCCAGGTGAGAGTAAGTGCTCACCCTGTCCACACTGTAGCTAGTACCTGAAGGCCAGCCCTTGGGAGAACTGTGAGGGCTGTAACAAGCCAAGCTCTGGGTTCCTCATCTGTAAGTGAATGTCCCTTTCTCTTTTTCTTGAAATGGCAATCATCATTGCTACTTCCTACCTTCTTATGCCTCCTTGTTTAAGACCAGTAGCCCTCAACCTCAGCTGAATATTAGTGCCTCCTGGGGAGCTTTGTAGACCTGACCAGTGGATTTTCAATGTCTAAAACCCATTCCCAGCTAGATGAATCAGAATCTATGGGGGTGAGGCCAGGCAAAGGTACATTTTTAATTTTGTTGTAGACTGAGGGTTGGGAATTACTGATTTTGGGGGCTGTTTCTTCTTTTAATCATTTGTCCATCTGTCATATATTAAATAGACCTTTTATCAATTACTATGTGATCAGATCATGCAGACTCTGAATATACAAGAGTTATCACCAAGAAGGACAGTGCCCATAACATTATGATACAGTCCTGTGAGGGGAGAATAGGTGGTCCGACATTGTCTTTAGCTAGAGGGCAGCAGGTCAGAGATGGATTTCTAGATTTGAAGAATGAGCAGGTATTGGAAGGAGGTCATTGGTCACAGGTGAGAGGAAGTAAGCACAAGCAAAGCTGCAGGATGAGGTTCAAGGCACTGGGAGGATCTCAGTGTGGCTGGACCATGGGATCTGAAGGGTGATGCAGCATAGAAGGCATCGGCTGGAGGGGAGTGGAAGGCAACCGTGAGGCCCCACGTGGTCACACTGATGGAGTCAGCCTTCACCAACAGGCGGTGATGAGATTACCTTTTGGAAATAATCCAGCCCCTATGTAGAGGGGCTGGAAGGGGCAGAGTTGAAGCCAGAGGCTGTTGGGAAGCCACATCAGGTGGTGAGGCAGGGCTCCAGGGGTGGGTCAGTGATAATAATGTGAAGTCGAAGAAAAGAATAGATATTTAAGAGGTGAATGAGCCTTTCACACTTCTGAAATCTATAATCCTCCTAGCAAAATTCCCAACTCTCATGAACATTAAGATTCCCCAGCCCAGAGAGTTCTACCATTTGGATCATTGCTACTTTGTTTTTCATCACTCACCAAAGACATATGAAACTCAGAGTTGCAGTACCAGCACAGTACAGATACATGGGGCCCTAAGAGCAAGACTGTCAGCAGTTTGCACTCCAGACTCTGATTTGGGAGGAATCAAACCAATGGAACATCCCAGTCTTCAGTGAACTCTTCTTATTCTCAGCTCCTGGGTTCATATCTTGGCTTTAGATTTGATGCATAGTAAGCCTAGTGTTTGCTGGATTCGGAAATGCCATCTTAGAGAGGTCTGGTCATGGTGACCTCACAGCCCACGTTACACACAGCACTAGGCTTTGGCTCAGAATTAGGTCATTGATACCCCCTCTGAGGGATGCTCACAGGAGCTCAGAGAGCTATTAAGACCCACTGAAGCATCAGAGGCAGGGAGAAGCTAGATAGCTTGCTGGTTCCTATGATTATCACATGCCAGGCTTAGATCATTTCCTCTATGATTTGCAGAGACACTTTATTGCATTTATTAATGAACAGACTATTTCAAATTCATCTGGTATAATTTGAGGACATAGGATGAAATCGAAGATGGGTTGGAGGTTGCACACCAGCTGAGCTGACTTGTGATTTTAGAACAGTTTCTATTCACTTACGTTAAGCCTGATCCCATGGGGCCCTAGAGAGTCAGGCCCATCCGCAGGGGCCTGCACTTGTCCAACCCCAGTAGGAGGTGTGGTAGAAGGAAGCAAGGATGGGCCAGAGTGAATTCTAGTCCCTGAAACCATTATGAGGGAGAGCTGAGAAAACTGTTTAAAGAAACAGCTCTTTAATCTGTCTGAATCAATTCTATTCAGTGCAACCTAAATATAATTTTGAGTTGCCCTGCACATGTTATGAACCCCCCGGGTTGTCATGAGGATTTTTGCATGCTGCAAGGAAGATTTTTTTCCTTTCGATAAGCTGTTATTAGAATGGTGATTCACAGGAAGCCTCCTAATGATGGGTATAGTGTAATGGGGTAAATACTGTGCATCTTCTAATCCTAACTAGAGATATTCACCTCCACTTTATAGACAAGGAAACAAGTTCAGAGAAGCTAGAGCAATTCGCCCAGTTAAGTGAGTGATGGAGGCGGACTGTGAAATGAGCACTGCCTAATTCTAAAGCCAGGCATTTTTCTTCTATACTAGGGGTTAGCAAACTCCCACCTGCAGGCTGTATACCCAGTCCACCAGCTATCTTGTCAAATGAGGTTTTATTGGAACACAGCCATGCTCATCATTTCTTATTATCTGTGGTCACTTTCATGGCACCACAGCAGAGTTGGGTAGCTACTACAGACACTACATGGTCCACAAAGCTTAAAATATTTATTAGTACTCTTGCCTGGAAAATCCCATGGATGGAGGAGCCTGGTAGGCTACAGTCCATGGAGTCGCGAAGAGTCGGACATGACTGAGCAACTTCCCTTTTACTTTTCACTTTCATGCATTGGAGAAGGCAATGGAAACCCACTCCAGTGTTCTTGCCTGGAGAATCCCAGGGATGGGGGAGCCTGGTGGGCCGCCATCTATGGGGTCACACAGAGTCAGATACAACTGAAGTGACTTAGCAGCAGCAAGAGAAGTTTGCCAACCTCTGCTCTAAATCAAACTGCCTCAAGATAAATACAGAAAAATTAAATCCTGCTCCTTGGGCTAAGAAATCACTTTTATTTTTTCTTTCTTTTATTTAATATACTTGATTTGTTGTTGTTCAGTCGCTAAGTCATATCCGACTCTTTGAAACCCCATTGACTGCAGCATGCCAATACACTTGATAGTACTCAGCAAAAACTCTTGTTTGCTTGAAATGACTCAGGCAGTCCATTCCCTACCTATGGCAGAACTATAAAGTAAAATCATCTCTAGTTTCCAGAAGCTATCCTAAGTTTAAAGATCTCTAAAGGATGGAGGTCAGTTGACAGCCTACATCTGGTTCAGTAACTGTCCCTGCCAGGTAAGTCACCAGTTTTCACCCTAACTTCTTGAATTTTTTCTAGGCAAGGCCACTTCTCCCCACATTCTAACCTTGGAGAGTAGCCCCCTAGAGTGAGTCCCAGTCTCCAGAAAGTATCCTGCTTATACATGGGTACCTGGGGTCTTCCTTCCCCCAGACTCCTCTCCAGGTGGAATCCCTCAAGTTTTCTGAGCCTTCTGTTGTTTGATGTAAAGAACATTTCTGGGAAGAAAAGTGGTTCCAGTCCTAAACCCAGCAGTGAGAACTCTCCCTCATGAGTCATTTTAAAGCTGGGCCGCATTGGCTTCTGTCTTCTCTAAGACAGCCTTTTCTCTTCATCATGGAGATAAATCCATTTAACGGGCACTGCTGGTTGGGTAATTGTATGTTTGTAAGCATCCCCTTCAGTGGTATACTGCCATGGCTTCTTCCAAAACCCTTCACTCAACTTCAGATCAGCCCCTTCCAATTCACCTCTGGAAGAAAGCCCAGAACGACCTCTGGAACCCTAAGACACCATCTCAAAACCGCAGATGTTATTCCTTAGGCTGTGGAAAAGTGCTCTCTGAGAGGTGTGTTAGCAGTCTTAGAGTTCTGTTAAGGTTGCATTTGTTTAATTCTATAGATGAGCGGTAGAAGCCTGAGAATCTTCAGTGTTGAGCCTATCAATCATGACAGTCTGGAAGATACTTGTTAAGTACCATGAGCCACAATACAAACAAGAAACAATGCCTGCTTTCCAGGGATTTACCGTCTAGATGGGGTTACAGGCACACTAGTCATGAACTGCATTGCTTTATAGGCATATGAGAAGAGTCTCTATAGAGGCCACACTAAAGGCTCAGAAGCGGTGCTGGACATCTGCTGAGATCAGAGGTTCTCACACTGGAAGGTGCATCAGAATCACCTAGAGCAGCTATTAAAGCACTGATTCCTGGGCCCAGCCCCCCTAAAGTTTCTGATTCCGTGAGCCTGGGGCGGGCCTAAGAAGCTGAATTTCTAGCAAGTTGCCAGATAATACAGATGTGGTCTGGGAATATTTTTATAGGAGAAACCTCTGACATAATTTCATTCTCAGAAGGTAAGAGGACTCACATTTGTCATGAATCTAGTATGTTCCATTCACTGTGTCGATGCTTTGCACATAATATCTTTAGATTTTACAACAACCCTGTGGACTCTACTATTATTTCCACTTCACAATGAGCAAACTAAGGCTTGAGAAGGGGAACTAGTGTTTGCTAACTATCTATAATATACCATGCAGAGTTTTAGGCTTTACCTCCTTAACAATAAACAGTGTGTGTGTGTGTGTGTGCGCGCACACACGTGCGTGTGCACATGCTCTTCGTTGCTGAGTTGTGTCTGACTCTTTGCAGACCCATGAACTGTAGCCTGCCAGACTCCTCTTTCCATGGGATTCTCCAGGCAAGAATACTGGAGCAGGTTGCCATTTCCTGCTTCAGGGGATCTTCCCAACTCAGGGATCAAACATGCATCTCTTGCATCTCCTGCATCGGCAGGAGGATTCTTTATCGCTAGCACTCTGATGAATCTAAAATGATTCATTCTCCCAGTTTACAGATGACGGAAATGAGTCTGGGAGGGATTGAGTGTCTTGAGGAAGTTGGCAGTTTGGTTTTGAAATTGTGTGTGTTGAGCTCTAAAGGCTGTGTAGCTGCCCTGCAACCAGGACCCATCCATCGGCTGAAAACTACTAATGTGAACTCCAAAAGCATATTTTCTCTAATACCCGAGTCATGCACTGCCTACCTCCTGCCTTTGCTCTTGCCAGTCCCTCTTCCTGGAGGGACATTTTCCTCTTCCCTTACATTGTAACTCCCATTCATCCTTCAAGTCCCAGAAACAGTCTTGTCTCAACCATGTAGATTTTGCTGACATCCCTCCTTTCCCCAGCTGGCCCAGGAAGAAAGATACCTTTGTATGTGTCCCAATATACAATACTGAATTCCATCTCACCACCCAAAATCCTCTGATGATTTATCATTAGTAATAGAAAAAACAATCCACATTTTTCATCTTAGTCATTAAAGCCACCTACCATCTTCCCAGCCTTACCTCTCAGCTCCACCTCATTTCTCCAATTAAATGAAACCACCAGCCACTCTTCTCCACCCAGAGCTGTTCTCTCCTTCTCTGAGCTTGCCTCATGCCATTTCTTCCACTGAGACCATCTCCTTCCCTGCTCCTCCTCATGTCCATATCTGGCCTCTCCTTAAACCCCAGCCAGAGTCCCCATGCTGCACCCTCAGCCCTCTGGCACTTGAGAGGGGCTCAGGAAATATTTGAGGGATGAATATCTTGCCCATCCACCGCTATGACATCACTTCCTCTCTTGGAAGATGCAGATGGAGTTGCAAATCTTTCACTTTCCCAGACCAGGAGCTCATTCCACACAAGCACATTCACTCTTTAGGGCCTTTTACATTGTAGATGCTCAGAAACAGTTGTTGAATAAATGGATGAATGATGCTGGATAAAGATGTAACTGGTGTGTCTGGGTCAAAGAGCTTATGAGACCAAGAGCAGACAGAGGCTCCATGGATCAGAAGCTTATTGCAGTTAACAACGATGAAACCAGAGCACCGTTAGACTGCCAGCATGCTTGATTCTATTCAGGGATACCCAGCACTTACACCTTTAACCCACTCTGCCAAGGAGCTAAAAGATTTTCTCCATTTAAAGTACAAGTGTCTTGTGGGACCCCCACTTCTTTTGTAACATATGATGTTATTACAGTCAGTGTGTGCTGGGAAGACTCCAGAAACACACAGTTCAGACCACAGGCACGGTTCAGACCTTGATTAAATAATCAGTCAATACTAAATGCAAATTCTAAGAGTATGTTTTCTTTGATGTCTGTGGCAAAGCCCATGTTGTAATTAAGAAGTTTTAAGTTCATTGATTTGCTCATGCCTCTGCAACACCATTGTGGGTTTTTCAGAAAATGATTAAAGGTTTTCCAAAGAGGATAGGGTTAAAGATGGTGGCTGTGAGTATCCTGATTTAAATTGCACACATAGAGCATTAACAGAGACTTCACATCATTAATTCTAGTTCTTGTAGAAGGTATGTTGCAAAGGAATGGAAGGCTATTTGACCCCTGTGACTATTTTGCCCCTTCTTAAGAAAACAATGACATCTGTCGCTCAGGTGTTGCTCTTGGCCATAGAACAATGGCCAATGCCAAGCAAAACTGTGAGACAGGCAAAACCAATCTTTGGCTGCTATTTTATCCTGTATACCTACCACTTGCTTCCCTTTTCCTGGGGCCAGTGCCATCCAGATCTCTTCACCCTTATCAACCTACTTTTAAGAAAAGGACTATATTTTCTTCAAACTGAAGTGTAAATGATTGTTGGGGATTTAAAGGATTGTTCCACTTATGGATGCTTACATCTAGCAGGGATCAAAGTCTTAAGCAGAAGAAATGGAATTCTAACAGTGGATTTTAAGTGCAGAGTATAAGTAGAAGCTGAAGAGTTTCCCATACTTGCATAAGGGATTATCAGCTTTTCCATGCAAAGGTACAACCATGAGCATATAAATGAAGATGATTTTAACTTATTTGTTTTCAAAATAGCTTTATTGTTCCTACCCAGTGTCCTTTTCCTATTTTTTCTCCAACCTGGGCAACGTCAGCCTCTCAAATTGGTATTCCTGCATACTTCATTGCTTATGTTCATTGAGATCTTTGGTTGAAAGTGACAAGATCCCATTCAAACCATTTCCAGAAAAAGGCTTATGTAATCAAACCAGCAAATACCAGGATTGAACTGACTTTGTGGTTGGAGAAGACAATGGCCCCCTACTCCAGTAGTCTTGCCTGGAAAATCCCATGGACAGAGAAGCCTGGTGGGCTGCAGTCCATGGGGTTGCGAAGAGTCGGACACAACTGAGAGACTTCACTTTCACTTTTCACTTTCATGCATTGGAGAGGGAAATGGCAACCCACTCCAGTGTTCTTGCCTGGAGAATCCCAGGGATGGGGAGCCTGGTGGGCTGCCGTCTATGGGGTCGCACAGAGTCGGACACGACTAGAGCAACTTAGCAGCAGCAGCAGCAGCATGGCTTCATGAGTGGGCTTCCCCAGTGGCTCAGTGGTGAAGAATCTGCCTGCAATGCAGGAGATGCAGGTTCTATCCCTGGGTTAGGAGGATCCCCTGGAGGAGGACGTGCAGCCCACTCCAGTATTCTTGCCTGGAGAATCCCATGGACAGAGGAGCCTGGCAGGCTACAGTCCAAAGGGTCACAAAGGGTCAGACAAGACTGAAGCGACTTAGTACATGCACATAGCATCACCATTATTAACACATTCTTTGTCTCTCTCTCTCTCTCTCTCTCTCTCTCTCTCTCTCCACTCCCCCACACACACACATGCACATGCTTCTAACTTTCTTGTCTCTGATTCTACTGGCCTCAGGCTCATTGTCTTCCACTCTGCCGTATGTTAAGGGACATTCTCACAGTTCTCAATTTGAGGCAAAAAGAGCAATGCTGCCTCAAGTCGAGTCAGAAAAGTCTGGGAAGGATGCTGATTGGTCAGTTCATGCTACATGCCCTCTTACTAGCATTATCATCGTGTCTAGTCACATGTAGTCTAGTGACTGTCATCTCTGACAGCTCCTTAAGAAACTCATGAAATAAGAGAATCACCTGGCCCTCTGAGCCTGTGTTTTCTCATCTATAAAATGAGGAAAGTGGAGAGAGCTGTTAAGACTCCCCCAGCATTAACCTAATTCTATTTTAAAACCTCTTCATTTTTGGTGTTCTAGTTGCTATATCTTTGTCTCTCTTACATGTCCTACCTCCCGCTAGAAGGTCAAATAACATTAGGAGATGACAATTACAACCTTGGCTCAACTCTGAGTTTCTCTAAATGAGGAAAGGGGCAGCTCCTGCAGTGCCCCTCACATGAAACTACAAAGTGTTATAATTCAGCCTTGACCATATTTAGCCACCATTTATACTGCAAGATATGAGATGGTCACAATTTCAAAATTTGTAAAGCATTCGAAATTTAGCATTTTGCCTGAGTGAAAAAAGAAGCAGATCAGGTGGAAGGTCAACTGGAAATTTTCCTCTCTTCCATTACACTGGGGGCATGAAACAATGTTTATGTAACTGGTTCCAATTCAGACACAGCCCAGGCTTCAAGCAGTTAAGATGTGGTACTTTCCATATTATTTACCTATTTCACATCGCTGAATATGCATACTTCATTCTAAATTCATGTGACATCCTCTTTTTTGAAATACCTTCCCATCTACCAACAGTGTTTATCCATCCGTCTGCTCTGTCACATCCACATTTCAACTGTCATAATCTTTGCTCATCCTGGTTCTCTTATTAGACCCTTAGTTCACACACGGCAAAGACCATGCTTTCAGTTCAGTTCAGTTCAGTCACTCAGTCATGTCCAACTCTGCAACCTCATGAACTGCAGCACACCAGGCCTCCCTGTCCATCACCAACTCCCAGAGTTTACTCAAACTCATGCCTATTGAGTCGGTGATCCCATCCAACCATCTCATAATCTGTCGTCCCCTTCTCCGCCTGCCCTCAATCTTTCCCAGCATCAGCATCTTTTCAAATGACTCAGCTCTTCACATGAGGTGGCCAAAATATTGGAGTTTCAGCTTCAGCATCAGTCCTTCCAGTGAATACCCAGGATTGATTTCCTTTAGGATGGACTGGCTAGATCTCCTTGCAGTCCAAGGGACTCTCAAGAGTCTTCTCCAGCACCACAGTTCAAAAGCATAAATTCTTCGGCAGTCAGCTTTCTTTATAGTCCAACTGTCACATCCATACATGACAACTGGAAAAACCTTGACTAGACGGACCTTTGTTGGCAAAGCAATGTCTCTGCTTTTTAATATGCTGTCTAGGTTGGTCATAACTTTCCTTCCAAGAGTAAGTGTCTTTTAATTTCATGGCTGCAGCCACCATCTGCAGTGACTTTGGGGCCCAAAAAAATAAAGTCCGCCACTGTTTCCATCTGTTTGCCATGAGCACTCAGCAATGTTATGTTGATTTCACAAATGATGCTTCTCGAGCAAATTTTTGTTAAAAGTTTCTATCAATACAGTCTGATTGGGACATCCCTGGTGGTCCATTGGCTAAAACTGCACTCCTAATGCACAGGGACTAAGTCAGAGATTCCTGATCAGAGAATTAGATTCCACATGCCACAGATAAAAGTCCTGCATGCCACATCTAAGCCCAGCACAGCCCGATACATAAATAAAAATATTTTTTAAAATATAGTCTGACTTATGGTAACCCTAATAACCAGTGGAATTACACTGCAGAGAGTAATCCAGCCATGGCCCTAGAAAGTCAGTGGCTTGGAGGACAGTTGCCTTCATCCCTTTCAGTTCAGTTCAGTTCAGTTCAGTCGCTCAGTCATGTCTGAGTCTTTGCGACCCCATGAATCACAGCACGCCAGGCCTCCCTGTCCATCCCAGCTCCCTGAGTTCACCCAGACTCATGTCCATTGAGTTAGTGATGCCATCCAGCCATCTCATCCTCTGTCGTCCCCTTCTCCTCCTGCCCCTAATCCCTTCCAGCATCAGAGTCTTTTCCAATGAGTCAACTCTTTGCATGAGGTGGCCAAAGTACTGGAGTTTCAGCTTTAGCATCATTCCTTCCAAAGATCACCTAGGACCAATCTCCTTCAGAATGGACTGGTTGGATCTCCTTGCAGTCCAAAGGACTCTCAAGAGTCTTACATCAGTGTTATCACCAGCAACCTCTTTACAGGGCAAGCACGGCACACAGTCCTCTGAGAACAGTGTTGCCTGCTGGATAAAGCAGACCCATAGTGAATGATATAGATCTGTCATCCTTCTCATTTTCTTCTGAAGTTTCTCGATTCCTGCAATTAGATTTATTTCTTGTGATAAAATACTTCTTGCCTGATAGTCCCTATGAAAATGCAAATAGATCACCTAATAGTGGGTAGTCTTACCGTGGGCATGGATTCTTAAAAGTTAGAAGCATATAAGAAAAAATAAATGTTGATAGCACTTGAAAATAGACAGACCTGTTTGTCTCCCGGCCACCTATGACTCATCTTACCCTTGATTCAGCCATGTTCAGTTGACTAAAGGAAAATGTGGTTGACATGGGATTCCTGGTTACACGAGGGCAGGGCAAGCAACGTGCATGCAGATGACTAAAGAGTGAGCTATCAGACATCCCTGAGCTAAGAGGACTTGTGGGCTTATGGCTTCCCCCAAGGTCTGGTTTTTCTGAGGGCACATTTGGCTTTGCTACCAAGAAGGATTCATTTTCTTGTTCTGCCTCTCAAAGCCTCTGGACCCCAGCAGATCACTGGACAGGTCCTTATTTGTAATAGGATGGCTATGTGAGAGACATCCACTTGGAGAAATCACCCTGTACCATCAGAGAGGGGCAATGCCATTAAACAGAGCTCAGCCAGTGCAACGGGCTGTCCAGTGTGTAGAGGACATGTCAGCTGCCTAATATTACTTGAGGTGGTGAGATTTTTTCCCATCACCTGGCCATCACTCAGGTTTGAAAGTTCTGGTTGCCACAGTCTTTTCCATCCTGTAAAACTGTTACTTCTGTTCAATAACATTTCATGAAATATTGACATTTTGGTGGGACTAGTCAGTGAGTGGGATTCTCTGTTAGCTCAGATGGTAAAGAATCTGTCTGCAGCACAGGAGACCTGGGTTTGATCCCTGGGTCAGGAAGAAGCCCTAGAAGAGGGCGTGGCACCCAACTCTAGCATTCTTGCCTTAAGAATCCCATAGATAGAGTTGTCTGGCAGGCTACATTCCATAGCGCTGCAAAAAGTCAGACACGATGAACAGCTAGTACTTTTTTGTTTTCCCATCAGTGTGCAATTACTATCTACTGTGCTTGAATTTTTGAATTGACTAACTGTTTAGAAGCCATAGGAGCATACTGAGATCACATTCATAATGATGGGATAGATGGTACCACAGGGCTGTTCAACACTCAGTGTATGTTCTGTTCACCATACAGGTATCTTAGATCTCAACTAGATATGTGTGACCTTCGAGAAGTTCTCAATCCTTCTCAGTAACCATTTTCTTACATATTTTTTAAACGTTATACTTTACATTATAGTTGATTTACAGTGTTAGTTTCAGCTGTACAGAAAAGTGATTAAAGTGATTAATTATACATATTCGTATATCTATTCTTTTTCAGATTCTTTTCCCAATATTGAGTCCATTTTCTTATCTTTAAAGTAGTAGTAATAACATATACGTACTGTATTGAAAAGAGGATTAAATGAGTTGATGAACAGCAAAGTGCCTGACACCGAACTTAGCACATAATTGAGGTGCACTGATGATCTGCTCTTATTTTTAAGTTGCAGATGACCCCAGAATGTTGGTATGAAGGCAGTAAAATACAGCATTTACAGTCAGCCCTAAAGTTCAAATCTCAGCTCAACCATCTTCCCATCATCTATAGAATTTTGGACTAGTTAAGGTTTTCAGAGCTTCAGTTTCTGCATATAGGAATAATGATGATACTTACGTCCTGAATTTGAGTATTTTAAAATAAAGAATACTTAGAAGTACCTTTCGTAGTATCTGGCTCATAGTAGGTATGTCATCAAGGGTACCAATTGTTGTTAGCAACTGTAATGGAGGATTAAAAAAAAAGAAGCAGCAAGGTTACAGTCTCTTGGATGCCTCTGTGTGTTTTCTGGTCTTTTCCTGCTCTAGATATTTGGATGAAGATGAATCCACATTAATAGAGGCAATGGTTAATTGCCTCCTTGTGGCCTGGACCTTTCCAGAAGCAGCCAATTACCATATTCTTTTTTTCATGAGGCTTCCAATGGGATGTGTCAGTTCTAATTCAGTTCAGTTCAGTTCAGTCGCGCAGTCGTGTCCGACTCTTTGCGACCCCATGAATCGCAGCACGCCAGGCCTCCCTGTCCATCACCAACTCCTGGAGTTCACTCAGACTCACGTCCATTGAGTCCGTGATGCCATCCAGCCATCTCATCCTCGGTCGTCCCCTTCTCCTCCTGCCCCCAATCCCTCCCAGCATCAGGGTCTTTTCCAATGAGTCAACTCTTCGCATAAGGTGCCCAAAGTACTGGAGCTTCAGCTTTAGCATCATTCCCTCCAAAGAAATCCCAGGGTTGATCTCCTTCAGAATGGACTGGTTGGATCTCCTTGCAGTCCAAGGGACTCTCAAGAGTCTTCTCCAACACCACAGTTCAAAAGCATCAATTCTTCTGCGCTCAGCCTTCTTCACAGTCCAACTCTCACTCCATACATGACCACAGGAAAAACCATAGCCTTGACTAGACGGACCTTAGTCGGCAAAGTAATGTCTCTGCTTTTGAATATACTATCTAGGTTGGTCATAACTTTTCTTCCAAGGAGTAAGCGCCTTTTAATTTCATGGCTGCAGTCACCATCTGCAGTGATTTTGGAGCCCAAAAAAACAAAGTCTGACACTGTTTCTACTGTTTCCCCATCTATTTCCCATGAAGTGATGGGGCCAGATGCCATGATCTTCGTTTTCTGAATGTTGAGCTTTAAGCCAACTTTTCCACTCTCCTCTTTCACTTTCAACAAGAGGCTTTTTAGCTCCTCCTCACTTTCTGCCATAAGGGTGGTGTCATCTGCATATCTGAGATTATTGATATTTCTCCCAGCAATCTTGATTCCAGCTTGTGTTTCTTCCAGTCCAGCATTTCTCATGATGTACTCTGCATATAAGTTAAATAAGCAGGGTGACAATATACAGCCTTGACGTACTCCTTTTCCTATTTGGAACCAGTCTGTTGTTCCATGTCCAGTTCTAACTGTTGCTTCCTGACCTGCATACAGATTTCTCAAGAGGCAGGTCAGGTGGTCTGGTATTCCCATCTCTTTCAGAATTTTCCACAGTTTACTGTGATCCACACAGTCAAAGGCTTTGGCATAGTCAATAAAGCAGATATAGATGTTTTTCTGGAACTCTCTTGCTTTTTCCATGATCCAGCGGATGTTGGCAATTTGATCTCTGGTTCCTCTGCCTTTTCTAAAACCAGCTTGAACATCAGGGAGTTCTTTCAGTAGACCTCTTTTTTCAGTGCCAGGCTCAGAGAGGCAATACCACATGCACATTTCTGGATATATCATCTGTATGAACACTCAGACCTTAACTACATGGCGAAAGCAATCCAGGAGGGACGGGTGTAGGTATTATTTCACATTTACTTGAACCAGTGCCAACCAAACTTCCACAGTTAATTGTGTCTCAGAGAGTTTCTCCTGGAAAAAAATAATGATTATGCAGACTTTAGCTGTTGCTTAGACTCCTTTTTTTCTTGAGTTTGCATTGTCTACAGTCAGATAATAAATCAAGCAAATGAATAGGTATATACCCTCCCACCCTAAGTCTCCCTCTCCCTTCCCAATTCAAAGTTAGTCAATCCACCTTTTCCTTGCAATCCCAGTAGTATAGGAGGAAATGGAAGCTGTATATCATAGTAGCTGACTCTCTGGAAAAGCACACTCCAAGTTAGGGCCAAAAGTGCAAACGAAGGGAACCGGGGGCTAGGGAACCATAACCTGTGGAAGATTTTTCTGAATGAGTAAGGTCAATCCCCAGGAAAATTATGATCTTCCTTCTATCTCACAGGTAATGCAGGTGGTGAAGGAACAGGTTATGAGAGCTCTTACAACCAAGCCTAGCTCCCTGGACCAGTTCAAGAGCAAACTGCAAAACCTGAGCTACACAGAAATCCTGAAAATCCGCCAGTCTGAGAGGATGAACCAGGAAGATTTCCAGTCTCGCCCGATTTTGTAAGTTCCCTCTGACCTCTGCCTTCTCAACAGCTCTGATGCACTGTTTCTAGAGTGAAAGCCTATCACCCAGCTGGGCTGTGTTGCATGGAAAGCCAATGAAAGATCTCTACTCAGTTCCTGAAGTCTCAGCAACTCCTTGAGAAAGGCTGGCAGGGGTGGGCTAAGGGGAGGTGGAAACAGGAGGTGCTGGCAGGAGAATCTAAACCAAGAAGTGACCCAGTTACTGATGAGTCCTCTCAGGATTTGCAGCTGAAAAGACTGGAAACTTTTATACTATTCGGGACAATCTCTTTTGTTTTGTCCATAAAGCTATATTCTACGTAGGCACTCTTGAGTGGCAAGATGTTCTGCTCCAGCCAGAGTGAGACTTAGCGATAATTAAAACAAGAGGAACATTGAAGTGTCATGAGTGGGAGGGAGCGTGAGCTTGAAAGGGAGCGACCCACTGTCTCCCTGCCCTATTGGCTCTGCTTCGCATCAGAGCATTTCATGTGGCTATCAGCAGAACATCTCTGTAGCAATCAACCCAGAGGCCTCAGGTGAAGAATCAGGGGGCTCCTTTTCACAGGACTTTTCATCAGGTGCATTTGCAATGGTTGTGTCATTTCATCTCCATCTTTATGATGTTCTAAACCTTGAACATGAACACTGTTTTAGACTGTTGTTTCCTTTATATTTTCTTAGTATTGACCTGTTTATCTTCTTGTGTCCTTTTCTTAAAACTAGGTCAGTTTTGTTACCTTATACTTCATAGGAAAGAAAATAGGAAACAGGATGGGAAATGAAGAAGGTGTTTGACATTTACTCTCATTCTTCCCTCGAAAGACTGAATGTGGCTTCTTCTGAACTTTCCTGTGAAACCATCTTACATCCTTGGTGTCATGAAGCACCTCTTCAACATCTCTCTCTCTCTCTCTCTCTCTGATTCCTTTTCTTTATCCCTGCTTTCTGTTTCTTGCTCCAATATATCTGATATGTTTAGTGCTTGGCGATTTGCAAAGCACCTCCTCATGTCTATATCATGTCCTCACACCTGTGTGAGGAAGGCAAGTCTGTTTTCTACTTGAGGACCAGAATATAGTCTAGAGAGGAAAGGACCTTGTTGGCAAGTGTAGGATCCAGGACTTGAACTCCAGCCCACAGATCCCTTAGCTAATTCTTCATTTCCCCTACCAGAGCTGCTTTGCCAAGTGCAAGGCTAAGATGAAGTTTTTTAAAAGTGCACAGAAAAAAACATAGCCAAGCTATAGCATCTACTCTGTGTTTGTTTTCAAGCCTTAAGAAGCATCATTAAAAGCTGCAGAGCAGAACTGTGGGCTTTTGTGGGAATGAGGTTAGGCAGCAGGGGAGGGGAAATGCTTCCTCAGGGCCTTTGGTGGCTCATGCATGCTTAGCTGCTCAGTTGCATGTGACAGTTTGGACCCCATAACTGTACACTGCTAGGCTCCTCTGTCCATGGAATTTCTCAAGCAAGAAACTGGAGCAGGTTGTCATTTGCAGTAGGTTGCCATTTCCTCCTCCAGGGGAGCTTCCTGACCAGGGATCAAACCCGCATTTCCTACATCTCCTGCACTGGCAGGCAGGTTCTTTAAAACTGAGCTACCTGGGAAGCCCCTTTGGCAGCTCACATCTATATAAAACCTAAGCCATATCCACATCAAGCAGCAGGCAGCACTCGTAAGAGGCAGAGCTGGGGTTTTGCTTTGGTCATCAGCTATTAATAGAAGAAGATAACAGCACCTGAATACCAAGTAGAAAGAGCTTTGAATAAACAGCTGACTCCTCAGAGATGCAGTTTATTTCTTTTTTTTTAATTAAAAGAGTTTGTTATTGAAACATAGTTGACTTGCAATGTCATGTTAGTTTCAGGTGTACAGCAAAGTAATAGATAGATACTTTTTCACATTCTTTTCCCTTATAGGTTATTACAAAATATTGAAAATATTTCCCTATGCTATACAGTAGGTCGTTGCCGGTTATCTGTTTTATGCATAGCAGTGTGTATATGTTAATCCCAAACTACTAATTTATCCCCTTCATCTGCTTTGGTAACCACAAGTGACCATGTCTATGTCTGTGGGTCTATTTCTGTTTTGGGTATAAGTTCATTTATATCATTCATTTTTTTTTAGATTCCACATATACATGATATTAAATGATATTTGTCTTCCTCTGTGTGACTGATTTCACTTAGCATGATAATCTCTAGGCCCATCCATGTTGCTGCAAGTGGCATTATTTTATTCTTTTTTATGACTTAGTAGTATTCCATTGTATCTATGTACCATCTATCTATCTATCTTCTTTATTCATTTCTCTGTTGATGGACATTTACATTGTTTCCATATCTTGGCTATTGTAAATAGTGCTGCTATGAACATAGAGGTGCATATGTTATTTTGAATTATAGTTTTCTCCACACGTACTTTGGCCACCTCATGCAAAGAGTTGACTCATTGGAAAAGACTCTGATGCTGGGAGGGATTGGGGGCAGGAGGAGAAGGGGACGACCGAGGATGAGATGGCTGGATGGCATCACTGACTCCATGGGCGTGGGTTGGGTGAGCTCCGGGAGTTGGTGATGGACAGGGAGGCCTAGCGTGCTGCGATTCATGGGGTCACAAAGAGTCGGACACGACTGAGCGACTGAACTGAAGTGAACTGAACCACACGTATACTTAGGAGTAGGGCTGCAGGATTCTATGGTAGTTCTATTTTTAGTTTTTAAGGAACCTCCATACCGTTCTCCCAGAGAAGGCAATGGCAACCCACTCCAGCACTCTTGCATGGAAAATCCCATGGACGGAGGAGCCTGGTGGGCTGCAGTCCATGGGGTCGCTGAGGGTCAGACACGACTGAGCAACTTTCACTTTTCACTTTCATGCACTGGAGAAGGAAATGGCAACCTGCTCCAGTGTTCTTGCCTGGAGAATCCCAGGGACAGCGGAGCCTGGTGGGCTGCCATCTGTGGGGTTGCACAGAGTCGGACACGACTGAAGCGACTTAGCAGCAGCAGCAGCATACTGTTGTCCATAGTGACTGTATCAATTTACAGTCCTACCAACAAGTAGGAGGGTTCCTTTTTCCCTACACCCTCTCCAGCATTGATTGTTTGTACGTTTTCACTGATGGCCATCCTGATTGGTGTGAGGTGATACCTGATGCAGTTTCTCTCTTGCAAGGAGAGACAGAGGCCCTTTGCCCCATCCTGGGACCTACAGTACTGAAATGTTGGATTTCATAATGTTTGTTTCAGCAGATGTGTGAATACAAGAAGATTTTATTATGCTTTTGACAACAATTCTTAAAGCATAAAGAGAGTCTTAAGGGACCACTTCAGTTAAGTCCAAAAGGCCAAGTGATTCTAAATTAATGTTTGACCATGACTTTGTTCCAAATAAGACTGTTAGGTGCTTGTCAAGTACAAACATTTTGCTCCTGCTTTGACTTCATATCTTTACTTCTCAAGGCTCCGCTATGACGTTCTGAAGTTTCATTTCCCTTGTTTTCCCTTTATTATAAGAAACTCTTATCTTTACGTTTATTGTTATATACCTTTATGCTTATTGTATAGAGAGAACTATGAAAATACAAAAGAAATCTCCTGTGTGTATATATACATTGGCATCATCATTTGGGCATGGGACTAAAAAGCACCATGGTCCACCAGAGCTCTAGTAAAGTCATAAAAACTTGTCAGAGCTATTTCATGGGGGAGGTCATGAACCAGCCTGGTCCCTATCCTGGCCCCTGAAGTAGGCAGGAGGCTACCAGCCTCCAGCTGCTTCCCCAGTGATGCTCTGTCTGTTAGAATGATCTGCTAGACAGGAACTCATTGTTATAGTTGGGTGAAGTCTAAATGCTGCCACAATGGCTCATGGGATAAACCCACAACAAAGAAAATGCAGAGAACCATGTATGATTGCATTCATTCATTCATTCATTCACTTAACAAGTATGTGTTGAGTAACTCCTTCCTGCAAGGTCCAGGTGCTGGGACAGGCAGAGAACCAGAGACACTTGGCTGTCCCTGTGCCAGGCTTTAAAGCTGAAATTAGCAGGGATTATCAGGGACTGTGCCAGGTGAGAGGAAGTACAGGAGGGTGGGTTGTCACAAGAGCACATAGGAAACACATCTAACCCAAGCTTGGGGCTTAGGAATTCATATTTTAGAACTGAAAAGCGACTTTAGGGTCATCCAGTTCAAGCTTTTCATTTTGCAGACTGGGCAGTGGCTGGGCTGGATGGTTGAGCTCTGGTGCAGAACACTGCTGACCATCCTCTCGCCCTTGCCTGGCTGCTGCACAGCATGGAGGCAAATCTCAGAGCCACGGAGATCCCTCGAGGCGTGCATCTCATTTTTATAAAATGTTTATATTTCCTGAGAAGAAAAATGCAAGCTCTGGGTGAACAAATATTTTGGAAGACTGTGTATTCAGTGGGTTAAAGAAACTGTTTTCTTTCTTAGCTCTTGACTAATTATTTCGGAAGGAGATATTTGTTACTTTCTACTTCGTGTGACTTTGCTGCTGCTGCTGCTGCTGCTGCTAAGTCGCTTCAGTCATGTCCAACTCTGTGTGACCCTGTAGACGGCAGCCCACCGGCTCCCCTGTCCCTGGGATTCTCCAGGCAAGAACACTGGAGTAGATTGCCATTTCCTTCTCCAATGCATGAAAGTGAAAAGTGAAAGTGAAGTCGCTCAGTCGTGTCTGACTCTTAGCGATTCCATAGACTGCAGCCTACCAGGCTCCTCTGCCCATGGGATTTTCCATGCAAGAGTACTGGAGTGGGTTGCCATCACCTTCTCCGTCATGTGACTTTACAGGGAGGATAAGTTCATCCGCACAATTGATCTGAATTAATGGATATAAAAAGCTTAAAAAGTCCCCAAATAGATCATTTGCCATGATGTTGCTGGGAGGGGAGCTGCAGGGACAAACACCATGGAAGCAGAGTAGCAAATGTGGAAAACGCAGACCCAGGAGCTAACAGACCCGGGATCAGATTCCCAGGCCATCGCTTGCAAATGTGGCTCCTCAGTCAAGTTCCGTCACCCATTCTAAACCTGTTTTTCTCATTTCTAAAAACAAAGTTGATAAAATGTCTACATTGTTGAGTTGTTTAGAGGACTCAGTGAAGTAATACATGAAAAGCCCTTAGTATATGCCCTGCACTTAAACACTCTGAGAAATAGTCACTCTTATTATGAGTCAATAACCAGAATTTAACAAGTTGTCTCACTATCAACATAGAAATGGTAAAACTGACACTGTGAATATATTCATTTACACCTCATCTTATCTTGGAGTATCCAGTACAAGTAGGTGAGGAAGAAAAAGGAAAAGCAGATAGAGCCAGAAATATGGCTACTGCCTGTCCTGCAAATCTACATCCTTGTTAAAGACTGGTCACAAGCTTTGCTCCTGGCTTTCACAGCCAATGCCAGTATTCAATGCAACCTCTGTTCTAGATGTACACCAAGTCCAGGAAGGAGGCTCACCAGTCTAGTGGTGCTGTCTGTCCTCTGCATATGTCACTGGCCTCATTGGGCTTAGACTTAGAAGTCTCTTCTGGAAAGAGTGCTAGACTTTGAACTGCTCTTCACACACTCATTTATTCTATCTCTTTAATCTTCTTCCTTTTATTTATTTACAAAGCTTTTAGCTAGAAATAGAGGAATATTTATCAAAGCAGAGCTAGTGAACCTATGACCTTGACCTCATTGACCCCAAGCTGAGACTGTCAAAGCCCAATTTCAGCCCATGGTTATTACCAGGATTCCTCCAGAGGTCATATCTCATTCACAAAAACACCATGTAGGGATTACATACATTTTCCTAATATGAGTGAAGTCTGCAGCTACTGAGCCCATTTGTGGGAAAGAGGAGGACATTACTTACAAAAAAGAAAAAAGCTATTCCATTTCCCTCATTGCTTAAACATGTTTTGGAGTTCTTGGTGTTCATAACAAGAAAAGGTAACCTTTGTAGCAGCAGATCCACTTATTCTGACAGTCCATCCCCAGAGATGGTTCATAACGGAAGGTGCTATGATGACAACATCTGGCTCTTACACTAAAAATCATAAGTCATCACGTTCTTTCAGTTATTCCTCCTTTTTGTCCTCATCTCTTCATCTTCATTTTAATAGTTAACTCTGCCTAGGAAAACTATCCTTTAGAGATGCATCTCTAACTTAAGAATTGATGAAATTCCCAGTTTCTCTCTCCCATGATTTCTCCACCTCATTACCCCAACTTGAAGCCAGGAGCAGTGATTTATTGTCACGTGTGACTACCTTGGCTACCTCCCACCTTCTTGTCCATTCAGAGCAGGGTTCATCAAAACTGCAATTCTGAGTCCATTCTACGGAAACTGAATGCTGATAATAGGTAATGTTAGTAATCTGAATGCCTGCGATGAGACCCTGTGAGACCCACATCAGAAAAGCAATGCACCTAGAGCGAATGCACCAAGCTGTACCACTGGGGTGAATATCCACATTCAACTTTAAAACTGGTCAGATGGAGCAGGATCAAATGCCCTGGTATTTGAGGCCATTTAAGTCCAAATATGTATCAACAGCTTCCTAGCATACCTGGTTAGATGGCCAGATCCTTTCATATCACTTTTCATTCTTTATTTTTTTCCTCAGAAGTGAACAGAAGCAGTTTGCACAAGAAACACTTGATTGTGTACTCCTATTCAGGGCTTCCCTTCTTTAAGCTGTTTTTCCTTCTGTGAGATGGGACTGGTGATATTAATACCTGTTCCCAAAAGTCAGGGGTTCTTTGGTGGGGAGGAGAGAAGGGTGTTAAATGAGCTACATCTGCCTAGTTCACTACCTGGCTCATAGCACACACTGACTGAGTGTGTAGGGCCTTTCATCCTAGGAACAGAATACCACGTGAAGATAGATTGCCTACGATCCAGAGGGAGCCCAGAGTTAAGGCTGAAGCTTACGAAAAATGTGAGCCTTGACTACAGTGTGTTACGGGCACAAGAAATGTTTGTCCTGAGGCAAGGCGAGAATATTATCTAAGCAAACCCAGAAACGCTAGGCATTCCTGCCCAGCGCTTACAGCTCACTTATACTCACACTGTCCCCTTTGGAAGGAAACAGGCTTGTTCCCATTTTACGGATGAGGAGAGACTTAGAGGAGCTACATGAAACGCCAGTCATGGGCAGAGCCTAGATGCAAATCCTAGTCTTTTGAGTTTGAGTCAGTGCTTTCAACAGTGCTCTGAGGGCTAGACTCTAGGTCTCTCTGTACATCCTCAACTAGAAAAACTTTAGCTTTAATATACTCAAATACGAGGGTGCTACCTAAAATTTCACAAGATAAAAAAATCTCTGCTCTTGAAAAAAAAAAGGGTTTACACCCCACTGTACTCTATTATTATATCTTTATAGCATAGTACATCTAAACCTAAATTACATTGTATTAGCCTGAGACAAGATGCAAATAATCCTTAATTGATGCCCTCATTATCCCAATCTCTATGGGCTAAAATCTCGGATGATATGTTATTCCCCTTTGTAAGTGGTCCTTTGCTTCACGCAACACTGTGTTTGCTAAATAATAGTCACCGCATGGTTGTCCAACACTCCTGTTTGGTCAGATCACACATGTAGTCTAGGAGTTTATCTATCTGCTGTAAGGATTAGATATGACCAGAGATTCATTCTCTCAGAAAAACTAAGCAAATTTTTGCATAAATTTGTATCTGTGACTTTATAAAACAAGAGACAAAATGTCTCTGGAGACATTAGTCTAGGAAAACGTCCCTGAAGTGATTGGGGCTCTTGTGGGTATTCTGTAAATGTCAGAGGATCTATACAGTTACTACAACAGATAACCCTGTTTACTGATGCTTAATAAATGATTCTCTAAAGCACCAACCTAGGAGGTCTGGGGATGCTCAGGAAAAGATGGAGCTTTTATGCACCTGCTCTCTCTGCCATGGTGCCCTTTCAGCCAAGTGCTATTCTCAAAGTGCATTGTGGAATATGTGTTTATCCTTTCACAGGGAACTAAAGGAGAAGATTCAGCCAGAAATCTTGGAGCTGATCAAACAACAACGCCTGAACCGCCTCGTAGAAGGGACCTGCTTTAGGAAACTCAACTGCCGGCGGAGGCAAGGTATTGTTTCCAGACCTAGCAAGGAAGAACAGTGGCCTGCGCCCTAAGGAATCACATGGGTATGGGTGTTGTTTTAAGGGTCGGCTAAGCAGCATTGTACTCAGAACGAGAATAGCTGTAACTTATTCCAGGTAAGTTTTAATTTCCCATGTAGACCCAGGAAGAATCAGAATCTAAAATCAGCAGAAGACCCGTGGAACTGAAGAGTCACCTGAACCATTTCATACCTCATGTCTGCAGAAGTGGTCCCACAACAGCTGACATTACTGAGTGTTTACCACATGCCAGGCTCTCACTTGACCCATGTTAATGCATGTCATCTTCCCAGTAACCTTATGAAGTAGCTACTGTGATTACACCCAGTTTATAGATAGATAAACTAAGGCAGGGAGGGAAACTAAAGCAGCAGGGTACAAAGTAACTTGCCCAGTCACAGAAGAGTAGGGATTTAAACTCTAGCATCTCTATGGCCCTAGCTATTTTTTTATCCCAGTCTGAAATTTTATTATTATTATTATTATTTTGCTTTACAATACTGTATTCGTTTGCTATACATTGACATGAATCAGCCACGAGTGTACATGAACTCCCAATCCCAAACCCCACCTCCCCCCTCCCATCCCACACCATCTCTCTGGATTATCCCCATGCATCAGTCCCAAGCATCCTGCATCCTGCATCGAACCTAGACTGGCAATTCATTTCACTATGATATCATACATGTTGCACTGTCACTCTCCCAAATCATCCCTTCCTCTCCCTCTCCCACAGGGTCCAAAAGGCTGTTCTATACATACGTGTCTCTTTTGCTGTCTCGCATACAGGTTTATCATTACCATCTTTCTAAATTCCATATATATGTGTAAGTATACTGTATTGGTGTTTTTCTTTCTGGGTTACTTCACTCTGTATAATCGGCTCCAGCTTCATCCACCTCATTAGAACTGATTCAAATGTATTCTTTTTAATGGCTGAGTAATATTCCATTGTGTATATGTACCACAGCTTTCTTATCCATTCATCTGCTGATGGACATCTAGGTTGCTTCCATGTCCTGGCTATTATAAATAGTGCTGTGATGAACATTGGGGTGCACGTGTCTCTTTCAACTCTGATTTCCTTGGTATGTATGCCCAGCAGTGGGATCGCTGGATCATAAGGCAGTTCTATTTGCAATTTTGTAAGGAATCTCCACATTGTTCTCCATAGTGGCTGTACTAGTTTGCATTCCCACCAACAGTGTAAGAGGGTTCCCTTTTCTCCACACCCTCTCCAGCATTTATTGCTTGTAGACTTTTGGATCGCAGCCATTCTGACTGGTGTGAAATGGTACCTCATTGTGGTTTTGATTTGCATTTCTCTGGTAAGGAGTGATGTTGAGCATCTTTTCATGTGTTTGTTAGCCATCCGTATGTCTTCTTTGGAGAAATGTCTATTTAGTTCTTTGGCCCATTTTTTGATTGGGTCATTTATTTTTCTGGAGTTGAGCTGCATAAGCTGCTTGTATATTTTTGAGATAAAGAGACATTCATATCTTTTGTAAACAAAGTTTTACTTATTCCTTTCCAATCTGCAAACTTTTATTTTCTTATATGTCTTACTGCATTTGCTAAGTCTTCCAGTAAGATGTGGAATAAAAGTGACAAGAAAGAACATCCTTTTCTTGTTATCAGTTTTAGAGAGAAGGTATCTGGTTTCTTAAAAATGAGTACACAGTTAGCTATATTTGGTTGTTGTTGGTTTTCTTTATCAACTTGAAGAAATTTCCCTTTACTCCTGGATTACTGAGAGTTGTCATCATGAAAGGGTGATGAGTTTGCCAAGTGCTTTGATTTGTTCACTTAGTAATATAATCATTTAATTTTTCTTTAGCTTGTTAAAAAGACAGATTACATTAATTGATTTTAAAATGTTGAAACTGCCTTGCATACTTGAAATAAATCTCAGTGATCATGGTATATAATTATTTTATATATGATTGCATTCCATTTACTAAAATTGGAGAGATTTTTACATCTTTGTTTATGAAATATTTTACCCTATATTTTCCTATTTTATAATCTCTTTCTCTGGTTTAATGAGTTAGAAAGCTTTCCTTCTGCTTCTATTTTGGGGGAAAAAATGTAGAAAACTAGTATAACTTCTTCCCTAAATTTTTGAAAGTATTCACTAATGAGAAATCTATCTGCAACTGTTCTTTCTGTTTGGGGGAGATTATTATTTGTTTATTAAATCTCTTTAACAAATAACTATACTTGGGTTCCCAGGTGGTGCTGTTGGTAAACAACCCATCTGCCAGTGCAGGAGACACAAGAGATTAAGGTTCAATTCCTGGTCAAGGAAGATCCCCTGGAGTAGAAAATGGCAACCTACTCCAGTATTCTTGCTTGGAAAAATTCTATGGGCAGAGGAGCATGGCAGGCTACAGTCCATGAGGTCGCAAAGGTTTGGGCACAACTGAGCATGCAGACTCCACCCCATGCAAATCAATAATACAAACCAATTCAGATTATCCATTTTTTTAAATGAGTTTTGGGAGATTATGTCTTTCAATATATTGGTCTATTTTCATCAAAGTTATCAAATTATAAGTATTGAATTGTCCATAATAGTATTTTGCTATTTTAATGTGCATGGATGGGATCATTAGTGATCACAACATTTTCATTTCTGATATTAGTAATTTCTTTTTTTCTTAGTTATCTAATGACTAGAAATTTATTGACTGATTATCTTTTCAAAGAATCAACTTGTTGCTTTGATAACTTTTATATTGATTTCATGTTTTCCATTTCAATAATTTTTAATCTAGTTCTTTTATTCTTCTAGTTACTTTGGATTAAGTTTTCTCTCCTACTTCTAGTTTTCAAATATTCAAAGTTAAATTATAATTTTTAGATTTCTCTTCTTTTGATTCTCTGCATTTCTTTTTTAATTTAATTCAATTATGTAATTTTAAAATGTTACCTTGGCACTTCTTTGATCCATTTGTTATTTCAAAGTATCTTGTTTAATCTTAAAATATTTGGGAATTTTCCAGATAGCTTTTCATAACTGTGAATTAATTCCAGTATGACCTAGGACTATACTTTATATGACTTCTGTTCTAAAATATGAATATTTTGACTCACAAAATTAACAATCATGAACAAAAGAAGTAGAGACAGTACAAGAAATTAAATCTTACCCCTTTAGGTGAGAGAATCAACACAGTTTTATTATAAAGCACAAAATGAGCAAGTTTAAGGATACTGAGAGTAATTAGTCATGATAAAGTTTCAGAAAACATAGCAGAACAAGGATATGTAATTTTGACGGTGTATAAATAACCTCAGATATGCAGATGATGTCACCCTTATGGCAGAAAGTGAAGAGGAACTAAAAAGCCTCTTGATAAAAGTGAAAGAAAAGAGTGAAAAAGTTGGCTTACAGCTCAACATTTAGAAAACTAAGATCATGGTATCTGGTCACATCACTCATGGGAAATAGATGGGGAAACAGTGGAAATAGTGGCTTAGAAAGTGAAGAGGAACTAAAAAGCCTCTTGATAAAAGTGAAAGAAAAGAGTGAAAAAGTTGGCTTACAGCTCAACATTTAGAAAACTAAGATCATGGTATCTGGTCACATCACTCATGGGAAATAGATGGGGAAACAGTGGAAATAGTGGCTGACTTTATTTTTGGGGGGTCCAAAATCACTGCAGATGGTGATTGCAGCCATGAAATTAAAAGACGCTTACTCCTTGGAAGGAAAGTTATGACCAACCTAGATAGCATATTCAAAAGCAGACATTACTTTGCCAGCTAAGGTCCATCTAGTCAAGGCTATGGTTTTTCCAGTGGTCATGCATGGATGTGAGAGTTGGACTGTGAAGAAGGCTGAGCCCTGAAGAATTGATGCTTTTGAACTGTGGTGTTGGAGAAGACTCTTGAGAGTCCCTTGGACTGCAAAGAGATCCAACCAGTCCACTCTGAAGGAGATCAGCCCTGGGATTTCTTTGAAGGGAATGATGCTAAAGCTGAAGCTCCAGTACTTTGGCCACCTCATGAGAAGAGTTGACTCATTGGATAAGACTCTGATGCTGGGAGAGATCAGGGACAGGAGGAAAGTAAGGAGATCAGCCCTGGGATTTCTTTGAAGGGAATGATGCTAAAGCTGAAGCTCCAGTACTTTGGCCACCTCATGAGAAGAGTTGACTCATTGGATAAGACTCTGATGCTGGGAGAGATTGGGGACAGGAGGAAAGGGGGATGACAGAGGATGAGATGGCTGGATGGCATCACTGACTCGATGGACGTGAGTCTGAGTGAACTCTGGGAGTTGGTGATGGACAGGGAGGCCTGGCGTGCTGCGATTCATGGGGTCGCAAAGAGTCGAAAATGACTGAGGGACTGAACTGACTGGTAAAGATATTAAGGTAGCAGGTGTATAGATTGTTTTTCATTGCTACTGAAAAAAGATGATAGGTTCTTGTAGGGCAAATAGGTATAATATTTCTCTTAGGATTGGCTGCATGTGTACATATTTTGGGTTAATAAGAAAAAGCTAACAGAAATTTATAAAATAAAGTCAGAAATCTCAGATAACTCACAGGGTCTGAAGGCTTCCAAGTCTCCCACTTGGTTAGGATGATATATGTTTGAATATATATACTAAAAAATGTTATAAAAACCTATATAAACTATAGAGGAAAAGCACAAGAATTATTAGCAGTTTAAAACATAACTTTCAAAAAGTAACATTTTTAGATCAGTCTGCTATGGTGATTAAAAAAAAAAAGAATCATGGTTATCTCTGGGTAAAACGTATCTCAATTCTATAAATCATTCAAATTTAGTTACCCAATAAAAATCTCAGGTGATACTTTAGTTTACTTTGCCCTTGATAATCACTATAAACTTAGAATTTTCAGTCTAGTCTTTTTTTTTTAATAACAACATGGGACTTTGCCTATTTTAGACCTATTAAGAACTGTTAATAACTGATCTGTATTAGTTAATAACTAATGACTAATGTGACAAATTTGCAAATTGTTCTGTACTTTGATGGATTTTATGAAAGTCTAAGAAAGTGCAAAGCAAAAATACATAGATCAAGCTATAGCCAAAGAAAAAGAAAGTGTTTGTTATTATATGCTTTGCTTTTATTCTCTTTGTAATGTCACAGAGGTCAAGAAAACTAATTAGTGAAAGGTTAGTTCAGTTTTCACGTGCTTGCTTTTCATTAATCTCTTCTAAGTACTCAGTGAGCACTCCAATTACTCAATCAACGAGTAAAAAGGGTTGTTTTTAAATTCCAGCAGTTGAAAACTGAGATTAATGGGCATGGTTATATTTAGTTTATTCTATGCTTCAATTAACAACCACAATAGAAGTATACTAAAATGCTAAAGTTCTCATTTCTTTCACGTTAATTTTAACATGATTAAAACAAAAACTGCAGTCAGAAAACAAGCTTTTAAATTTCATAAGAAAGTTATCATCAGAATTGTTACATTACATTGCAGTTTCCTTTCTATCAGGCTTCCCAGGTGGTACTAGTGGTAAACAATCTATCTGCCAATGCAGGAGACACAACAGACACGAGTTCAAGCCCTGAATCCAGAAAACCCTCTGGAGTAAGAAACGGCAACCCACTCCAGTATTCTTGCCTGGAAAATCCCATGGACAGAGGAGCCTTGCAGGCTACAGTCCATGGGGCTGCAGACAGTCAGACAAAACTGAGTGAGCACAGCACACTCTTTTCTATTACCAGATTAATATTACTTCCCAAGAAGGAGAGGTTAATGCTTTGAAATTGGTGAGGATGTTTCCATGATGCCATATTTCAGTAAGTTTCAGATCATACAGAAAGAAGATGCTGCACATTTTAAAATCTATTTCTGTATTTTTTCTAGTTCAGAAAATTAGAAGTTTATAAGTGGTTTACTTTAAGTCAGGTACAGTAGTAAGAAGAAGATAGGAAAATTTATGTTTCCCTGTTTCTCCAATATGTACTTCAAGCAAAGTCATACAAAATGGTCAACTTTTATGAGATCTTCTCTAAGTAGTAGAAATTATATTTAGAATAACTTTTTGCATTCAAGTTTTAAATTTGACTACATTTCATTGGATTTAATTATGTATACAGAGGTTTTTTTGTTTGTTTGTTTGTTTGTTTGTTTTTCTTCCTGGAATACGATAGGGTATTGTGTGTCTGAATATGAAAGGAAATGCAATAAACACAAAAGTGTTAGCTAAATATAATAATTCTTGTATAATCATCCTTGAACAGCTGAACTGTTTTCTCTACATAAGTAATGAAGGCTTTATTCAGTGAAAGCCTGATCTGAACTGTAAAATCCATTTATGTATTATATTCCTGGTTAATGTAGGAAAAATAGATCCAGATTTTCCCACTAAGGGACATCTTAGAGAAAACATCCCATTAGATAAAATGAAACTTGCCCCCCACCCCACCCCCGCCATGTGTGTATGAACTTAGAACAATTCTGACTTAAGTGAATAATACAATGAACTATAGCAAATACAAACTGACAATCATTTAGACATAAAGCAAATGTCACTGAGGTCAGAAGCTCTGAAAGGAGTGCTGTCAAAATATACATGATACTTATTTCCATCTTAATTGGAGTCTGGGATAAATTTTTTCTATGCAAGAGTAGCTGCTACATCTGATGGTAGCTTCCAGTTGATGTCTATCTATTCAGTAGTACAATGTCCCCTGTCCTACCTCCGGACTGACCAGTGTATTTAACGCATAAAGAATCTCCTTTATGGATAAGACAAAATCAAACAATTACAATCTGAGTCTACAATTTTTTAAAAGAGATTTATTACTTTAAACCAAAGAGATAATTGCAACAACAAGGACACAGCACGCAGTGGAATTTTGACTCAGCAGACACTGGGCTCCAGCCAGCACTGATCTCTTTTTAACACTGTTGAACAATTGTCTATGGTCTGCTATCTGCACAACCTTAGGAATAAAGAGGTGGTGGTCTGGATCTAAGATATCACACTGGGTATGTCGTCCTTAACAGACTTGATGGAATCATTGTGATTCCATTACACTTTTTTTTTTTCTTTATGTCATTTGTTGATATTTTGCAGAACTGGAACAAATTATCCCTAAAGATAGACTCTAGCTACCTACCATTCTTCAGGAAAATCATGAGATGCATTTCTTCCTCCAGTTATTGCAACTGAGTGTGTATGATAGAGGGAGCATATCACATGTTCAGATCTGAATCAAATTCTGGAAAAGTTTATCTGTGCCTCCTCTGAGTGTGGAAGCAGAGAACAAAGTGACACCCAAATAAATACAGAAGAACTATTCATCACCTTTAAGCTCTCTGAGACATTTCCTGTCTGTCACACTGGGAATTCAGACATTCTAAACAGTTAAAGGAACACATGTCCCACTTGTATATGGATAAGTGTGCATGAACATGTTTTTTCTAAGCAGCTACACTACTGTAAAGCTGCCTTTACAAAAGACACCACTCTGCCTCCTCTTACCAAAATACACCCTAGAAAAACTGAATGTTTGTATTTATTAAATCACCAAACATTAATGGAGTGCTAACTTTTCATCATCCACACTGTTTAGGCACTTAAGATTATGTTAACAAACAGAATAACTCTTTTGCTTCCATGGTGCACACATTTCAATAAGCTGGGTGGGGTTGTGGTGGGGAGACATAAAATAACTAAAATAGGTGAATAAGTGCCTGAAATTTTGCATTCTGAAGAGTTCTCTGGAGGAAAATAAAATAGAAAAGGGGAATAGAGGTGTACATAAGCTGTATTAGGGAAAGCAAATGAATTAAAGGATATTTAAACTTTTATGAGCTTTAGTTTTCTTTGAGAGAGATGATAAGTCATTGGAGGATTCTGAGCACAGGAGTGTTTTTCTACATTGGGAAAATCAATTTAGCTGCTTTGTTAAAATATGCTACAAAAAAATGGGGGGGGGACTAAAGTTAAGTTTAGATGTGCAGTTGGAAAATTATTGTGATGGTTTAAGCCAGAGGTCAGGCTGAAATCAAAGTGTTGCCTAGGGAGGATGCATCTAGAGGCTTGACGCTTGATGAGGGATAGCTCTGCTGTTTAGCTCCCTCAAGTTGATTGACAAATTCAGTATCTAAAGTTGTAGAACTGAAGACCCTGATCTCCTGCTGGTTGTCAGCCAAGCAATACTTGTAGCTCCGAGAGATCATCATTACAAACTGATACTTCCATGGGCAGTTGCTATCTACGTACTTACCTCTACAAGGATTGAGTCTTGTGCTGCTGCAGCTGCTGACCTTTAACTCCCTCTGAAAGGATGTTAGTACAGTTATGTAACAGATGCCTCCTAGTATGACTGGCCCTAAGAACTCAAGTGGCAATGATGGGCTACCAATATCATTGTTAATGTAGTGATCTCTGGGCAAGCAAAGCCCACATGGTATGTCTCTGGGTCTCAGATAACATTTGGAAAAGTCTAACAGAAGTGTCTGAACCTACATTAGAAACATCATTTAAGTCCTTTCCTGTGGAGGATCTATGCCCTTTGCAATTGGAAGACAGTCATGTCTCTCAGTGTCTCTGAGTCTTTAACTTTTCATCTCTTCTACAAAGTAAATTTATGCTTTGCTTGCAAGGATACAGATTTAAAACAACTAATATTAAGCTATTGTTTCATCCTGAAAGAAAAAAAAAAAACAAACAAAAAGCATTTATCTCAAAGGCAATCTTCACCATCATAATCTGTGGTTAAAATCAACATAGTCAAGGTTTATTGGATGATATTGCTAAATAGTTTTAATTTTTATGAAAGACTGCATCAGTCAACATTTTCATTCTTTTATATAATTTCTTCATTTTAGAAGCTTTTTTTTTGTATTATCAGTAGATGCTGCTTTATTATACTATCTAAAGTAGGAGATGGAGAAGACTTGAAAGTCCCTTGGACTTCAAGGAGATCCAACCAGTCTATTCTAAAGGAGATCAATTAGCCTCCAATTAAAAAAATAAATTTAAATTAAAAAAAAATAAATAAAGGAGATCAGTCCTGGGTGTACTTTGGAAGGACTGATGCTAAAGCTGAAACTCCTGTACTTTGTCCACCTCATGCAAAGAGCTGACTCACTCTGATGCTGGGAGGGATTGGGGGGAGGAGGAAAGGGGGATGACAGAGGATGAGATGGCTGGATGGCATCACCGACTCGATGGATGTGAGTTTGAGTGAACTCCAGGAGTGATGATGGGCAGGGAGGCTTGGCGTGCTGCAATTCATGGGGTTGCAAAGAGTCAGACACAACTGAGCGACTGAACTGACTGAAAGTAAGAGATGCAATATAAATAAGTATAATTCCAGGCCAAATATCTCAAGGATAAGCTGTGGATTTTAAAAGGGCCTCTCAAACTTTCAAACTCACTATATATTAATACATAATGACATACTTTCATGTATACTGTTATATGCTAAGTCACTGCTGCTAAGTCGCTTCAGTTGTGTCTGACTCTGTGCGACCCCAGAGACGGCAGCCCACCAGGCTCCCCCGTCCCTGGGATTCTCCAGGCAAGAACACTAGAGTGAGTTGCGATTTCCTTCTCCAATACTATTATATAGAACACACTTTTCTGGGCACTGGCCTAAAGACATAATAAGTATGACTTAATTTCATACCATTTAGTACTCAAAATGTTTTTGAGAAATAAACACATTAACCTGATCTTACAGATGCAGAAACGAGGTACATATGATGAAGTTACCCAGTAAGCCAATTGATAGCTATTTTTTTTAGGGATGGAATATATGATCACTACTCCAGTACTTCTCTGGTCACTGATAAAATAAATGGCAAATCAGAAGCACTATAGTCAGCAACTCCTCGATTCAAAACTCCTTAGGATCAATACTAAAAAGGAGTGAAGACAGGGCATGAAATGCCTAACAGGAAAAGGTGCAAAAGCAAAATTGCCCTCACTTCACTTTTTTGAAGAGCATCTCTATATCCCAAACCTTTTCTTAACCTTCTTGAGAAGTATCTCACTATATGCTGCAAAGTGGTTTTATTTTTTTGTTTGTTTGTTTGTTTTAATGACAGTCTCTGAGAAAATTCAGTGATGGAGATTAGCACATGGCTTTTTTCTTTCCTTTTGTATTCATGATTCATTAGCTACTCTGATCAGACAGTCCCTTGCTGTGACACTAGATGTTTCCTTCCAAGAGATAAACTGAGATTATTTTGGCAAATAAATGTGTTAGCCTTTCACATTTATGTTTGTTATTCTACTCAGAAATTTTTTTTGTTATTGTAGTTTACTTATTTATTTACCATCAGTTCAATTCAGTTCAGTCACTCAGTCCTGTTCGACTCTGCGACCCCATGAATTGCAGCACGCCTGGCCTCCCTGTCCATCACCAACTCCCAGAGTTCACTCAGACTCATGTCCATCGAGTCAGTGATGCCATCTCATTCTCTGTCGTCCCCTTCTCCTGCCTGGAATTCCTCCCAGCATCAGCGTCTTTTCCAATGAGTCAACTCTTCGAATAAGGTGGTTAAAGTATTGGAGTTTCAGCCTCAGCATCAGTCCTTCCAATGAACACCCAGGACTGCGCAATTACAGAAAGTGGTTCAATCTGCTTTGTCCACCTTATGTCTATCCTATGGTTTTCTGGTGTAGGGCAACAGTGAAAATGACTGCCTTATCAACAATTACAATTCAAAGAGGCAGGCTTGTCCACAGGATTTTTATTCTAATCTAGACTCATTATCTTAACCCCCTCTGATACAAACCAATTTGTTGTCAGAAATGATGGATGAATGATAGTAGAATCAATAAAGTTATAGAGTGCCTTGGAAATTTGCTTCTTGGTGTTTTCTGGCAGGATTCAAATGCAGAAATTTAACAGGAGATACAGAAATGAGTCTAGACTGCTTAACTCTTCCTTTATAAAGGAATAAAGTTATAATTACATTTGTATTCAGTGCTGCTTACTGTTGACAGTAATAAGAATAAAAACGGTATCTGGTAACAAAGACGAGAGTACTCAGAAACTCCAGTTAACCCAGGCTTGTTGTGCTTTCATAGGACATTGCACTATTCCATGATGATGGATTCTTATTGCCTTTTTGCTTATGCATCATCAGGAATTTCTTTATTTCTCAGCTATCATCCATATTTTGAGATGGGAAAGTAAGAGTTCTAATGTGTATCATCTTGACATTCCAAGCGCATTATTAAATAAAGATTATTTCTAAGACTTTCCTGATATCTCAGTTGGTAAAGAATCCACTGCAAGGCAGGAGACCTCTGTTTGATTCTTGGGTTCATAAGATCCTCTGGAGAAGGGATAGGCTACCCACTCCAGTATTCTTGGGCTTCCCTTGTGGCTCATCTGGTAACTAATCTGCCAGCAAATGGGAGACCTGGTTTCAGTCCCTGGATTGGGAAGATCCCTGGGAGAAGGGAAAGGCTGTTATTAAATAACAATTATTTCTAAAAGCTAAAGTCAGTTGAGAAACATGTAGAGAGGATGGCATGACAAAGTCTGTGGTCTTATTGAGACATATGTTTTGTAATGTAAACCCACCACATCCCAACTAGTTATTTGCAAATAATGGTTTAACTTCAATGTCAACCTAATTGTATAATACCTTAATAAAGGTAAATTAAAAGTTGTAGGTATACAGACAGAGGCACAGAATGATATTCCACAATTGATCTTTTTTTCTCAGATAAATCTCTCAGATTTATCATATAAATTGCTTTTTAAAGTATCCCTTTGAGGTCCAAAAGAAAATAATTATATCAATCCTCATTTTTCAGAAGAAAAAAACAGATTAAAACTCAGGTTGAAATGTTTACCCAAGATGACATAAATATTAGAGCTGTGAGTAAGTAGAACTCACGTGTTCTGATTCCATACCAAGTGCTGATTACACTATACTGCAATCACTGATTACACTATACTGTACACTGTTGTGGGTTTACATTACTTTCCAATAGTCTAAATTATCACTATGATAGTATACTCAATAAATCATTAAGACATTCAATAATTACTTACTGACTATGTGCCAGGCACATACACAGGTTTTGTGTTTACACAAAATGTGAAACAAAATCTGTACCCTTAAGGAACTAACATTCTTGTGGGGGAGATGGGTAATTAACAAATTAATGTATATACAAAAAATAGCATGAATTTGCATATGTTTAGAATAAAAAAAAAGAATATCACACAAACTGGTTATTATATTGTATACCTTATAAAAACTCCTTCAGCTCACCTTTCCTTCTAGCTAAATTCCATTTGGGGTATTTTTATAGAAAGTGTCTTCATACCATTGAATATTGTTAATGGTAAATGATTGTTTCTCATGACTGATGTTTCCTTCCTCTTAAAGAATCTTTGCTACTATAATTTCTGGATTCTTTCTGCCTTTTAACTCTATCTGAGTCGGGGGCTGTTCCCATTGATTTTATTTGTTAAATACACTCAGCATAACTACCTTTTTCTTTTTCTTGGATATGAATGGCCTTCAAGATGCATTTTGCTGGTCCTTCAGGATAAAGCTTTCTAAGACAATCTCGGACTGAGTCTGTCCATGATTCTGACATTCAGCCAGGAAAATTCATCTGGCCAACCGATATAAAGCCAATGGCTCACTGTAATTGTTTAAGATTTTTTTTTTTAATGTGGACCATTTTTAAAGTCTCTATCAAATCTGCCACAACACTGTTTCTGTTCAATGTTTTTGGTCCCCTGGCTATGAGGCACATTGGATCCTAGAGCCCCAGTCAGGGATTAAACCCACACTCCCTGCAATGGAAGGTGAAATCCCAACCACTGGACCTCCAGGAAAGTCCCTACATGGCTCACGTTAGATTTTGGAATGAATGAAGATTTTGTTTTGGTTCTGTACCTGCTATCTACTTTGTTTTATATCTCAACTTGTTCAGAATCCAAGTAGAAAAGAAAATGTTATTTGAGGGGTGGACCCTTCAATATCAATTTACTTATCTTTTTCCTTTTATCCCATACTCTCTTGACCCAATTTCATTAGGGCTTTCACCATCATTAACTCTGCTCTTGCCAAAGTCACTAATGCATTCTACAATCCGAAATACATGATTCCTTCTAACACATAACCTTAGTCAGTGTCTCTGTTGCATTGAACACAGTTGCTTATCTCCTACATCTTTAAAACACTACCTGATTTTGTGCAAGCCCCACTAACCTGATTTATTTTTCACCTCACTAAATAATATTTCTCAATATCCATTGCTGATTCTTCTTTTCTACTTTGAGGCTTTGACTTTTCCCTTTTATATAATTTGTGCTGCAAGTGATACCATACAGTTACAAGGCTTTAAGTATCAACTTTATATACTGGTTACTACAAATTACTATCTTGACACACCTCTGAATTCTAAAATTTAACCCAAATGTTACTAGACATTTCAACTTGTGATTCTACCATGCATCTCAAAAGTAACATGTTGAAATGCTAACTCTTCTCCACACCTACTACTCAAATATATTAATGATTTTAATGGTTCTAGTTCAGTAAACCTTAGCTTTTATCTCTTTATATTTACATTATATAAAAAAAAAACTAGGAAGGTTTACTGACTCTACTTTCAAAGTGCACCAAACTCTGACTCCTTCTCACCTCTACCCCTATATACATAACTTCCAACGAATAGCCATCCCTCATCTTCTATGATTGCTTTATCTGTGGTCCATCATTGCTCCATTAGAGGGTATTCACCACACAACAGCTAGACTAAGTCCTCAGAACTATAATTCCAATTATGTCTCTGTCCTCCTCATGGCTTCCCTTTGATTCTCTTTATACTCAGAATGTCACAGATCTTGCCATGGTCTGTAAGGTGCCTTGGCAAGCTTTGCCATGTCACCCTGGGGTCACTCTCTGACTACTCTCATTTTTTTCCACTGCCTTCCAGCCACACTTTCTTCCTCTATCTATGCTTCTTGATTAGCTATATACAACTCACCTCAGGATCTTTGCAAAGGAGAATGCCTCCCCATCCTAAAGTTTATTCTTTTGCTTCACACAAGATCTACTCAAATGTGACCTCCAAAGAGACACCTGTCTCTCTCCCCCTCCTCCACCTATCTATTGATAATTAGCATTTTCTAATAAGATACTTTATGTTTGTTTCTTTTTTCTATATCCAGGTCAAAATGGTTACTGACACATAGTAGGTGCATAATTGAATACTTCCTGAATACATAAATTAAAGGAATCTCCAATCCTGTGAAGCCATTAAAAGGAAGTGAAATAAAATGATAATACATTAAAAGTGAAAGAGGGTCAACTGATAAAGAATGATTACAGAACTAACTCCCAAATTTTAGAGGTTCAAAATATTATATGTACACATAATATTAGGAGATTTTCTGGTTTATTCACAATGGTTTCAATCTCATAACATTTTCTTCCTGTTATAAAGAAAAATACCACACCCTAAGCCCAGTCCCACTAATCTCTGTATTGATTAGTCTATCAACAATTGAAGAGAGAACCTGGATACACTTATTTAAAACCTGCACTCTATTCAATGTCTGCCAGCATTTCTTTTCATCTTATATAAATTCATCTAATTATTAGATATTCCAGTTGAGAACATTTTATATATGCACTATTCATATGAACACAAACATCAGAGTAAGGTTGGGTTGAAAATACTGTTCTACAGTAATGATGTAATGGTAAAACAACAAAATTATAACAAAAGCAGCAAAATATATGAAAGACACACACACACATCATGTTCTGCCTTATGATCACCGAGATACTGCTAATAAAGATGATAGTAGAGGATTCTTCTCTTCCTCAACATAATGGCGATATTGCTATCAGGAATGAGGGCCCAGTAGACAGTATTCTGAGGCCAAACCTGCCTAGACACAGAAAACAGAGAGAGCAGAGAAATGCCTGGAATTAAGGGTATGAAGGGTGCTTGGACAACATGGCAGACCGACCAGTGGTCAACTTTATATGGTAAACCCGTCTGACAGACATGAGGACTGCAAACAGAGGACAGACATGACTCTTTGCTTTTTAAAGTATTTTAGAAATATTTACATAGAGGATGGGCTTAAAGAAAAACATATTTTTGAATGCTTTTGCACTACTGAAACCCAATATTAGTTTATCTGAGATAATGTGCCTTAAATAATATTGGAAGTCTTATGTTAGTAAATTGGCATACTTGCACATATATTTAAAATATTTTTCTTTAATTCTTCATGTGTTTATGGTTAAGATCCCCCCCTCATCAAATGTTCCTGATATTCCTGCAAAAATATGTTAGTATTCATCCAGCTTCATACTATTCTTCAAAATTTAGTTCTGATATGCATCTAAAGTATTATTTGAGAACATTCTGTTCTGCTATAAAAAAAGAAAAGTAAATACACTAGGATAATAGATAAAATTAAGTATAGAAGCAAGATGTTTAAGAGATGTGCTATATATAAATATTGTAAATAGAGTATATATGTACATAAATAATGTAAATAAAATACATATGTACTGAATGTTGTCAGATAGGGATAAAAGACCAAGAAGTAAGAACCATTCATGATACAATTAATGGGACACATGGAGAACAGGATGATAATGCACAGAAAAACACACAAGTCACATAAGACACTCGATATTTATGTCCTCCATTTATCAAGCTCCATTCTGATCATATTGATTCTGGTCCCAAGTGCCCTTAACACTACAGAAATTCATAACAGTTCAACAAATGTTTTTGCTTTTTTTCTCTCCTGAATCTTACTCATATAGAAAGTGTGTATTGGCTCCAGGCACTTTCTATCTGCTACCCCCCCCCCCCCCCCCCTTATTTCAACCTCATCATCAGAGGATACTGCTTATGTGTGAGAGAGTGACAGGACATGTGAAGATGGTTGATGGAACAGGAGCCCCTTCCACCACATCTGTACCCTGTTCTCAACATGCTAACTTATCCTTTCTCCTCCCCCTAGATCTTTGCCACAACTTTTAAGTTCATTCGTAACCATGTTATTCATGCATCTTAAGTTGCTCTTAACAGGCTTTACTGATTTGTAACCTCTGGAAGAACCTGATTGAGAGCGAATGTGAAGGCTACCCTGTATCAGTGTAATTTCTCACATGAAAGACCCTCTCATATGATGATCAACTGCAATGCCTCCTATCATTTGTCATCATGATATAATAGATTTGTTACTTCAGTTTTGATGGTGCCCTCCACAGAGCAAAAATATAAGAAAACTAATGTTAATAGAGTGAAATTGATCATTTAAATCACCTAGTAAGTTGGCCCAAGGAAGTATTTTTCAATGCAAAATGAAGTGTCTTTTGCTTTGACAAATATATATTATATATCTTTCCAATTAAATAATATTCATAATATAGCATATTGTTATTTAATAGTTTGATTCAAGATCCAGAAAAAAGAATAAATCTAGCAAAAGGATACATTAGGGCATACTGTGAGAGAAAGGCAATCACAGATGGCCCAAGGCACTGACTACAGTAACTGAAGCTAGCAACCAAGAACAGCTTTTTAAAATAAACAGAGTGGAAAAGCTTTAGTTCTGAATTCCTCTTTGCAAAAAAGAGTAGGGATAAAAAAAAAAAAAAGTAAGTGTGCATGAGTGTATAATACACACTTATCAATAAATTACAGCAAAGATTTAGACTAATTTTATCCCAAATTACTTGTTACCATTTAGCTAAACAAGGTTGCAGGCAGATTGGAAGAAAAATGGTAATAGTTTTCATGGTAGAAATGTCAATTCCTTAATAACAAGGAAAGAAGAACATTTTAGATTATGATATTCAGATGATTTAAGACAACTATCAATAGAAAGGATGAAGATGTTCTCAACTAAGAGCCAGAATTTTATTTTTTAAATAGATTGCCATGCTCTCCTCCAGGGGACCTCCCCAACCCTGGTCTCCTGCATTGCAGGCAGATTCTTTACTGTCTGAGCTGCTGGGGAAGCCCTTAAAGAGAAAAAGAAAGGACAAAAATTTGGAATGGAGTGGGGTGCAGGGGTAGAAGGAGGATGGCAGATTCTGTTTGCAAGACACTTCCATCACATGTGAACTCTGAGAAAGGAGGAGGGAGGCATGAAAGAGAGGTGGGAGGGAGAAAGATAGAAGGAAGGAAGGAAAGGTAGGAGGGAAGGAGCGAGGGAAGGAAGGAGGGAGGAAGTCAAGGAAGGACTGCAGATATCCTTGATCTTACAGTGACTGCTTTTGACTCTAATAGCCTGGAGGGAACTGTGGCTAAATCTCAATTCTTGCTTGAGTGATTAACGAAAGTGTAACTTGATTTCCTAGTTGATGAAGCTTAAAATTATAAATCATACTTCGATTTATTTATTTATTTATTACTCAGGCTTTGAGATACAGATAGTGTAAAAAGCTATTGTATTTTGAATATTTAAAGGGCTGATTTCTTGGTTGGATTATCCAGGCCCCCTGTTTCTTTCCTTCCTGCTTCCTGATGTCTGCCTTTGGGCCATTTCACTGCTCATTAACACCTCCATCTCTGTGGGTAAGGGGCTGGGGAGAAAGATTAAACAAAATACCTTCTGTGTCTTGAATAAAAGAAAGAACAGAAGTTATTAGTAGAAAGTTAAATTTAAGGAATACATATGAAGTTTAATTACCTGACTTGTTCTTTCTCTATTTCCTTGAGCAACTGAGAATTTCTTGATTTATATTTTATTCAATCTCCTACATATTTTCTCAAAAAAATCAATCATCCTGAACATGGGTTAGCAAATCACACCAACCTGGATTGCATTCCCTGCTTCACTTCCATCAAGTATGAGGTTTGAGACCTTGACAAGTTATCTGAGCATTCTGATTCTGTTTTCTCTATAAAATGCATAACCTGAACATACTGTGAAAAATTAGACGGCATTTTAACAGCTCATTAAAGGAGCTAAGATATATTAGGGCTCAAAAAATGTCAGAAACTATCTACCTCTCTTTCTTCTTTTGTCTAAGGAGAAAAAAAAAAAAGGAAATTTAACATTTGACTTGCCTTCACTTTATTACCTTTTTTCAAAAAAAAGTTAAGGATAAGATTGTATTTTTAGGACTCCCAGTGTTATGCCCAAGTCACGAAATCTCCCAATGACCACCAGGGAGCCAATATCCAATGCAAAAGCAAGAGAATTTTTATTACCAAGCTCGAGCTGGGGCTCCCACTGATACCGATGCAGCGGCTATAGGGAGGAGCCCCGGGTTTTGGATTATATTGCTTATATAGGGAGTATACATGGAAAAAAAAAAAAAGGATTTCTAGGTAGGGGAACATCTGATTGGCCCATTGTCTGACCCCACCTGTGCAGGAAACCCGAACCAGGGCAAGATGTTTTCAATCAGCTTTTTGCCAACACCTGTCTGTTTCTCTCTTGGTGGGGAAAGCTTCTACCCACTCTGAGATGGTATCTATGAATACCAGTAGATATTTGTATCCATATTTACCCGGTTTTACCTCAGTGAAGTCCACCTCCCAGTATGCTCCTGGCCGATTCCCGCGTTCTCTAGATCCGTGGCTGGCTGGATGATGGGCAGCATTGGTGAGCTGGCAGGCCTTGCAGGTTGATACGCTATTTTCTATTGTCGATCTGACGTCTCTCATGGTAATCTTGGCATGTCTGATCAGGTCCTGCATTTTGCGGGTTCCCAGGTGAGTGGCGTGATGCATCTTCAGTAACACCTGCTTTCCTAGTTCCTCCGGGAGGATCAGGGAGCTGTCCGCTGCCTGCCACCACCCGGCCAGTTGTTGGGTCATAGACAAACTTTTTATCCAGTCTAAGTCTCTTGGTGAGTAATTGGGTAAATCTGGCAGAACAGGGCTCCTGGGGTCGGGCAATTGAAGGGTGGCTTCTATCAAGGTGCCCTGGGTTGCATCTCCGGCTGCTCTGTCTGCCAAATTGTTTCCGTTTGAGGTCAGGGTGTCTGCCTTTTGGTGTCCCGGGCAGTGTCTTATGGCTAGTTTCTTAGGCAGCCATAATGCCGAGAGGAGAGTTTTTATTTCTTCTTTATTTTTGATCGTTTTACCCTCGGCCGTAAGGAGGCCTCTCTCTCTGTAGATGGCTCCATGTATATGGGCAGTAGCAAAGCCGTATCGGCTATCGGTAATGATATTAAGGTTTTTGTCCTTCCCCAACTGGAGGGCTTTTGTTAGGGCGATTAGTTCAGCCCTTTGAGCCGAAGTGCCCAGAGGTAGTGCTTCCGCCCACACAATTTGGGTTTCTGTGGTTACGGCTGCCTCTGCATACCTGTGCCCATCTTGGATGAAACTGCTTCCATCCGTATACCAGGTGACTTCAGCATTCGCTTCTTCTTTATTTTTGATCGTTTTACCCTCGGCCGTAAGGAGGCCTCTCTCTCTGTAGATGGCTCCATGTATATGGGCAGTAGCAAAGCCGTATCGGCTATCGGTAATGATATTAAGGTTTTTGTCCTTCCCCAACTGGAGGGCTTTTGTTAGGGCGATTAGTTCAGCCCTTTGAGCCGAAGTGCCCAGAGGTAGTGCTTCCGCCCACACAATTTGGGTTTCTGTGGTTACGGCTGCCTCTGCATACCTGAGCCCATCTTGGATGAAACTGCTTCCATCCTTATACCAGGTGACTTCAGCATTCGCCAGGGGACGATCTTGCAAGTCCTCTCACTTCCCCTGCACCTGGGCTAATATGTCGCTGCAGTCATGGATCAGGGCTTCCAAGTCCAGGTTAGGAAGCAACATAGCCGGATTGAGAGCAGTAGGCCAGATCCTCATGGAAGGCCTCATCGAAGATGGTGGGAGAATTCTTAAATCCCTGTGGCAGCCGGGTCCAGGTCAGCTGACCATTGATTCCTTCTTCCGGGTCAGACTATTTAAAACCAAAAAGGTCCTGGCTTTTGGACGCCAGGGGGAGGCTGAAGAAAGCATCATTTAAATCTAAGACCGTATACCAGTGATGGTCCAGTGTGAGAGAGCTCAGGAGGTCGTATGGGTTCAGCACAGTAGGGTGAATATCTAAAACTCGGCAGTTGACTTCTCATAAATCCTGCACTGGCCGATAGTCACAAGAATTTGGTTTTTTGACAGGGAGCAGGGGGGTGTTCCAGGCTGACTGGCAGGGTCTCAAGATTTTCTGGGCTAGGAGCCTGCGGATATGGGGGGTGATCCTCTGTCGGGCCTCCAGGGTCATGGGGTATTGTCGGACCCGGACGGGGTCGGCCCCTGGCTTGAGATCTATATATATAGGAGGGCGGTGTCCGGCAAAACCGGTTCCCCCTGTCTTGGCCCATGTCTCGGGGAATTCATCTAGCCATTTCTGAATGTCCACCGGGGTCAGTATAGGTTTCTGGTGCAACCGATATTCATCTTCTAATTGAATGGTCAGTACTTGGATCGGTCTACCCGATTGGTCGAGTATTTTAGTTTCCCCCAGGAGGAAATGAATCTGGGCCCCCATTTTGGTCAACAGGTCCTTTCCCAACAGTGGGAAGGGGCATTCTGGAATGACCATGAAAGAGTGGGATACCCAACCTTCACCCAAGTCCACTGATCTTTGGGTAGTCCATTGGTATTGTTTCATTCCAGTAGGCCCCTGCACCCAAGAGGTCTTTCTGGCCAGTTTTCCCTGGGGCTCTAGCAAAACTGAATATTAAGCCCCTATATCGACAAGGAAGTCAATTGGGGTCCCCTCCATTCTTAGGGTTACCCTGGGTTTGGGGAGGGGCGCCAAATCCTGTACTCCCTAATTGCTCAGTTCTTCAACGGCCAGGATGGGGGTCTTTCGTGGTCCCTTTTTTTTCTTAGGGCATTCCTTGGCCCAATGTCCTTCCTCTTTACAATATGCACATTGGTTCTTTTCTAATGCTGGTCGCGTTCAGGGACGAAGGTAACTTCAGCAGCCAGGCAGCGCAACAGGTGCTCCCTCTCTCCCGAATCAAGAACTGTTGCAGCCAGCAGGATGCGTGCCATGTTAGGGGTTTGGCGATCTGCCGCTTTGACTTGTTTTTCCTCAGGGGTTTCTCGGATGTTCTAGACTCTTTCTGCTACTGTTATTAAATCCTGGATACTTTTTTTCATCCAGGCGTTCAAATTTTTGTAACTTCCTAATGTTGGCAGCCACCTGGTTGACAAAATGCATTATCAAAGCAGCCTGAGTGCCTTCTGCTTCTGGATCCATGGGGGTATATTGTCTAAAGGCCTCCATTAGCCTCTCCAGGAAGGCTGCTGGACTCTCAGTGAGGCCCTGCTGAACATCTCCCACTCAAGCTAGGTTAGTAGGTTTCTGTGCAGCTGCCTTAAGCCCCCCCAAAAGAGTCTGGCTGAGACCCAGAGCCTCTCCTTACCTTGTGCCGTATTGTAATCCCAGTCAGGTCGCGATAAAGGAAAAAAGGTGTTAATTTCATCTATATTAGTGGTGGGTTCTCATGTGCCCCTGGGACCCTTTTACGGGCCTCATTCTGTATTCTCTCTCTCTTCTGTGGTGAAGAGAACCTGGAGCAGCTGTTGGCAGTCGTCCCAGGTGGGCTGATGAGTAAAAAGCACAGTTTCTAGAAGATTGGTTAAATCTCTAGGGTTATCTGAGAACTTAGCATTTTGGGATCTCCAGTTATATAGGTCACTAGTAGAAAAGGGCCAGTATTGATGAGGTTGGTTTCCTGCCTCATCGGGGAGGCTGGCCACTTGTAAGGGGAGAGCAACGGTTGAGTCTGCCGGCCCCTCTGGAGACCTGGCTTGCCAATGGCGAGTATTTTGTGTGGCCCATCCTCCCCCCCCGCCCCCGTGCTTCATCCTTGGGTGAAGGAATGACTGGGGCCGGTGGCGGTTCGGGGGCTTGGTAAGGGGGAGGAAAGAGAAGTTCTTCTTCTGATCCCCCCTGCAAGATAGGGTATAGCGGCGCTGCTGGTTCAGGTTCCTTGGGATTCTTCAGGTTCTTTCCTACACGTGTTGTTAGACCTCCCGGTCTTTGCCCAGGACCTGTCGTCGCCAAGATCACCGAAGCTCGGACTCGATGCAATTAGCAAGAGGATTTATTAAGCCGACGCGCCGGGGTTCAATCTCCACCCGAGGAGATGAACCCCGAACAATTGTTACAGAGCAGTTTATAAGCAAAAAATCATAAACAGGTGCAGTTGAGATGGAGTGTTTTGATTGGTTTACAAACTGTGGCCTTTCCGGGGATAGGTTCATTCGTTATTAGGCCTAAATAGCTAACTAACCTACAATTATGCTGCTTTAGTTGAATGGCCCGAGGCAATCAACTTTTAGCTTGACTCTTGGGGGCTGTATTCTTAAGATGCGAGTATGATCCCCCTCTGTGTTTTTCTTTCCTCTTAAGACAATAGCCTGATTTAAGATTAACAAAGAGCCCGTGGGTGCAGGTCTGTTTCTTTAGAGCCCCTAATAAATTTTTAACCTTTCTCCTTGTTCCCTGGAATGCTCCCGAAGAAGTCAGAAGACACTGTTCTCATACCTATGTCCCTAGTGGCGCCTCTCATGGTAGACTGATTACAGGCTATGGAACAAATCAGGGCTAGAAACAATTTTTACAACCTCAGGCTGCTCAGGCTGGTCTCTACAGTGTCACCAACACCTGAGCAGTAGAAAATCCCTGTTGAGGCAAAAAAGGTTTTACCCAAGAAGGGGGGCACAATATGATATTTTCCCATACTATGATATAGGGAACTTGGTCAGGGTGTCCGATCCGCGGTCGGAAGATGATATCGCAGACTCGGTGTACAGTTCCCAAGTCAAAGGTGCCTTCTGAGGGCCAGCCTACATGGAAGGTTGGCCATTCTGTGCTGCAAAAAGTGATTAATTTATTCCTTTTCATTTCTACACTGAGGTCATGAGTGCGCATCTTGACCGCCTTAAAATTATCAGTAACCAAGGATAGAGTTGTGGGGCTAGAATGGCATTGCCCCATCATCCTTGGATCAGTCAGATGTTGGTAAATTAATATAGACAATACGAACAGCCACTCAGACAGACAGAGAGACAGGAGAAATACACCTCCAGGAGTCCGGAGGCAAAACCGAAAGACGAAGGCCGCTGGCCGTTCAGCGGGAGCGACCCGCTATTGTCTACAGAGAACAGGGGCACTCCTTCCCCTCCGCTGGGGTCGGGGACGTCTCCCAACGACCCCCACTGGTGACTCGTCGGCGCGTCCGCCTGTGTCCTATACCGGTCTCAGAAAATAGGCCCTGTCAGAAACAAAAAGAAGACAGAAAAAAGCTTACCAGCTGCAGATGACTCTCTGGATCCGTCTTCCCGTGGAACTGGTGGGTGATCCCGGAGGAGCCCCCAAATGTTATGCCCAAGTCGCGAAATCTCCCAATGACCTCCAGGGAGCCGATATCTAATGCAAAGTCAGATAATCACGATGGTATGATCACTCACCTAGAGCCAGACATCCTAGAATGTGAAGTCAAATGGGCCTTAGGAAGCATCCCTCCAAACAAAGCTAGTAGAGGTGGTGGATTTCCAGTTGAGCTATTTCAAATCCTAAAAGATGATACTGTGAAAGTGCTGCACTCAGTATGCCAGCAAATTTGGAAAACTCAGCAGTGGCCACAGGACTGGAAAAGGTCAGTTTTCATTCCAATCCTGAAGAAAGGCAATGCCAAAGAATGCTCAAACTACTGCACAATTGCACTCATCTCACACACTAGTAAAGTAATGCTCAAAATTCTCCAAGCCAGGCTTCAACAGTACATGAACCGTGAACTTCGGATGTTCAAGCTCGATTTAGACAAGGCAGAGGAATCAGAGATCAAATTGCCAACATCTGTTGGATTATCAAAAAAGCAATAGAATTCCAGAAAAACATCTACTTCTGCTTTATTGACTATGCCAAAGCCTTTGACTGTGTGGATCACAATAAATTGTGGAAAATTCTGAGAGAGATGGGAATACCAGACCACCTGACCTGCCTCTTGAGAAACCTGTATGCAGGTCAGGAAGCAACAGTTAGAACTGGACATGGAACAACAGACTGGTTCCAAATAGGAAAAGGAGTATGTCAAGGCTGTATATTGTCACTCTGCTTATTTAACTTATATGCAGAGAACATCATGAGAAACACAGGGCTGGATGAAGCACAGCTGGAACCAAGACTGCTGGGAGAAATATCAATAACCTCAGATATGCAGATGACACCACCCTTATGGCAGAAAGTGAAGAGGAACTAAAGAGCCTTTTGTTGAAAGTGAAAGAGAAGAGTGAAAAAGTTGGCTTAAAGCTCAACATTTAGAAAACTAAAATCATGGCATCTGGTCCCAAGACTTCCTGGCAAATAGATGGGGAAACAGTGGCAGACTTCATTTTTTGGGGGCTCCAAAATCACTGCAGATGGTGACTGCAGCCATGAAATTAAAAGATGCTTGCTCTTTGGAAGAAAAGTTATGACCAAACTATACAGCATATTAAAAAGCAGAGACATTACTTGGCCAACAAAGGTCCATCTAGTCAAAGCTATGGTTTTTCCAGTAGTCATTTATGGATGTGAGAGTTGAACTATAAAAAAAGCTGAGCACCGAAGAATTGATACTTTTGAACTGTGGTGTTGGGGAAGACTTTTGAGCGTACCTTGGACGACAAGGAGATCGAACCAGTCAATCTTAAAGGAAATCAGTTCTGAATATTCATTGGAAGGACTGATGTTCAAGCTGAAACTCCACTACCTTGGCCACCTGATGCAAAGAACTGACTCACTGGAAAAGACCCTGATGCTAGGAGAGACTGAAGGTGGGAGGAGAAGGGGATGACAGAGGATGAGATCGTTGGATAGCATCACCGACCCAACGGACATGAGTTTGAGTAAACTCCGGGAGTTGGTGATGGACAGGGAGACCTGGCATGCTGCAGTTCATGGGGTCGCAGAGAGTTGGACACAACTGAGCGACTGAACTGAACTGAACTTACAAATCTAGTGGTTGTTAATTAATAGTCAACTTTAAATTTAGGATATATAATTTACCCAAGCATTTAAGTACAACTCATAAGTTTTATTCATGTATTATTTCAAATATTTTGTATTAAAGTCACGCTAGTTATATTCTCCAAATATAACTATAATTAAATTTAGGTGATTGATTTATCTAAAACTTTTCAACTTAAAATGGTTTATATATCTGTTTTTCTGGTGTACTTCAAATAGACAAGCAGGTAGAAGTATAAATCTAAAACACAAAATATTCTTAAGTACTTAAATGATACTTAAAAGCCTAATATTAAAGATCTAATGATTTGGATTTATTTAAACTTGTAAATGCTGTTAAAACTTTTTAAATACTATTATACCTATTAAAATTAAAATCACACACACAATCTTCAAGTTTAAAATGTCAGATTTAAAAACAAGATAGCCTGTATTTTTCAGATGATTATATACTGTTCAAATTTTCTATTTTCTTTTTCATTTATTCTCTGCAGTTGGGGTCACCTAGATTTGCCCTTAACATCCCAAATTGGTACAAAAATCATGATTCCAAGGATTTGATTTTATCATTATTTTTTCTATATTTTTATATCTTCACACAGTTGCTAAGTCATTTATCATCTCTTGACTCAAAGAGTTTCAGGCTGTGGTTAGAGATTCTAGACAGAGACCTGGAGCCTAGTAGCAATTTCCAGAATAATTCTACCTAAGCTGCCTGTTAATATGCCAATCCTGTTCAGAAAGTTTCATCTGGCTACTTATTAGCCACTTTATTTTTACTATAATTTCTGACAGAATTTGTATTATAACCCCATCATAAATATAATTGTCTCATTTGGGTGTACAACATCTCATACCCACCTTACTGAGTCGCAACTAATCTGTCTGCTCAAAGCTAATTAAAATTTGCATGCCAGCCCCTTCTACCCCATGTGCTGGGATTGTAATTAAACTGTTTACTATCTTGTTGAAATTTGCACCTTTTTAATATAGATTATTTCCTAATGTATCCCACAGACCACAAATTTATAGTTATTATATTGACCAGAATTACCTCTCCAATACTTTTTATTTTTACTATAATTTCTGACAGAATTTGTATTATAACCCCATCATAAATATAATTGTCTCATTTGGGTGTACAACATCTCATACCCACCTTACTGAGTCGCAACTAATCTGTCTGCTCAAAGCTAATTAAAATTTGCATGCCAGCCCCTTCTACCCCATGTGCTGGGATTGTAATTAAACTGTTTACTATCTTGTTGAAATTTGCACCTTTTTAATATAGATTATTTCCTAATGTATCCCACAGACCACAAATTTATAGTTATTATATTGACCAGAATTACCTCTCCAATACTGTGTGCTCCTGGGTTTGAAACCAAGCAAGATCCTGTTGGGTTTTCCCAGAGACAGACACCCTCAAGTCCCCTGCCTCTTCTTTGTAAAAAGCTTTAGCTTCCTAGGCCTTCCCAGAGTTGCAAAGAGCAAATTTAATCAGAGAAGTGAAAAAAAAAAAGGCAAAAACCAAGGAAAACAGTTAAACAAGACAAAATCATAACAGTCTAGCCATAAACAACCTTCAGTTCTTTCTCAAGGGCTATAGATAATATCCTGAGCCATATCCTTGAGTTGTTTTACAGATATTAATACTAACACCCCCACCAGGTGGAAGATATTAATTGCGTGCTGACTATCAGTGCATAGACCCCAGACCAGTTGGAAGGTTCATGACTAAGTTTCCTGAAACATCACTCTGTTACCTCACCATCAACCAATCAGAGAATTCTGTACAAGCTAAACACACGTCCTGGGACTCTCTCCCTCAGTCTTTAAAAACCCTTCCTTGAAAGCCATGGGGGAGTTCGGGTCTTTTGAGCATGCACTGCATTTTTTCCATGCTTCACCCCACATTTGGCCCCTTGCAGTGCTGCACTTTTTTTCACTGCAACCTGGGGTTGGTAAATTGGCTTTGCTGCTCTTTGGTCAAGCAGACCACATCTGGATCAGTAACATATCAGAATCATAAATCATGGTATCCTGACCAAAGGATGGGCATATGGTCAAAGTGGACTGCTTCAGGACTTTGAATGTTGAGCAAAGGCAGAAAAAAGGATTAGTGGCAGTGTCCTACAAACAGGCCAGTGTTTCCAGCTACTGGGATCCCAAGTTGCTGCTGGTTCCCAGCTGGGTCTTCAGTCTTCCCATCAGTCCTCTGAGCTGCCTTCCCACCCTTCGGGGCTCCCCTGGTGGCTGAGCTGGTAAAGAATCTGCCTGCAGTGTGGGAGACCTGGGTCCGATCCCTGGGATGGGAAGATCCCCTGGAGAAGGGACCGGCTACCCACTCCAGTATTCTGGCCTGGATAATTCCATGGACTGTATAGTCCAAGGGGTTGCAAAGAGTTGGACACCACTGAGTGACTTTCACTTTCCCTTTCCCACCCTTTCAGTAAATTATTATCTGTTGCTCTGCAAACCCAAATTCCAACAGGTACAGGCTGCCAAGGGAGGCTACACAGATGACATGCTGCTGCTGCTGCTGCTAAGTCGCTTCAGTCATGTCCGACTCTCTGCAAACCCATAGATGGCAGCCCACCAGGCTCCTCCACCCATGGGATTTTCCAGGCAAGAGTACTGGAGTGAGTTGCCATTGCCTTCTCCAACACAGATGACATACACACACAGAGAAGTGTACCTAGCAAAGAAACTAGAGAAGGGAATGGCAACCACTCCAGTATTCTTGCCTGGAGAATTCCAAGGACAGAGGAGCTTGGTGTGCTACAGTCCATGGGGTCATATAGAGTCGGACACAACTGAGTGACTTCACTTTCTACCCAGGCTTCAGTCAGACCAGCCACACTGTTATTTGTTCTGCAGATTTCATTTGAAGAAGATATGAATTCGTTTTACTGCTAAAAAGATTCATGATTGCTAAGGTTTCAGTCATGAAACCTTAAAACTGGAGAATTTTAAGGACAAAGTGAAGGATGAGAACTACGGCAGAAAATATGTCTGAAATTAAAAAAAAATGAAAAATTAGAAGCAGCTTTAAAATTCATGAGGTTTCAGAGGAAAGAGAGATAAGAGGCCTCAAGGCTAAAAAACTGAGTTCTAGGTAGTAAAGCAAAGAACAGAAGGTCCAAAGAAAAGGCACAGGGAGCTGTGATTGCAGACAGATAAGAAAGGTGGGATTGATGCTTCAAAGTCCTTGAGAGAAATACACAGGAGAGACAGCACATTACAAGGACTTTTGCAGAGAAATTGAAATAACTAAAAGTGAAAGCTAAAATCCATCGTCCATTTCTCAGCTTTCCTAGAAACTAGAGCGTGGACATGTATTTTAGGTTCAATTAACTGGACATGTAAATGTAGAAACACCATCTGTGGACACAAAGAAACTGACACTTCAGGGAATCAAGAGAAAGTGACACAAAAAGTATATGCAGGGAGAACTCTTCAGGAGGTGACAGCAGTTTAAACAACAGTCTCCAGAGACACAGCTGTGCTGTGGAGGCAGCCTGCAGTCGAGGGTCGGTTGGTAAAGTGACCTGTCAATCCAGGCTTCAGCAGTAATACCCATGTGGTCCCACTGGTAATGTCTGAGGGTTCGCTTTTCTTCACACCCTCTCCAGCATTTAATGACTGTAGAATTTTCAAAGATGGCCATTCTGACCTGTGTGAGGTAATACCTCCTGGTAGTTTTGATTTACATTTTTTAAGTAATTAGTGCTGCTGATCACCTTTTCAAGTGCCTGTTGCCCATCTGTATGTCTTCTTTGGAGAAATGTCTCTTTAGGTCTTCTGCCCATTTTCTGCTTGGGGTGTTCATGTTTACATTTTTTTATACTAGGCTGTATAAGTTGTTGGTATACTTTGGGTATTAAGCCCCTGTAGACTGCACCGTTTGCAAATATTTTCTCCCATTCTGTATGTTGTCTTTTCATTTTGTTCATGGTTTCCTTTGCTGTGCCAGAGTTTATAAATTTCATTAAGCCTCATTTGTTTATTTTTGCTCTTATTTCTTTTGTTTTGGGAGACTAATCTAAGAAACCATTGCTATGATTTATGTCAGAGCATTTTTGCCTATATCCTCTTCAACGAGTTTTACAGTTTCATGTCTATATTTTCAGTCATTGTGAGTTTATTTTTGTATGATCCAACAATCCCACTTCTGGGCATATATCTAGAAAAGACGAAAACTCTAATTTGAAAAGATGCATGTATTCCAACATTCACAGCAGCACTATTTGCAATAGACAAAACATAAAAGCAACCTAAATGTCCATCAACAGATGAATGGAGAAAGATGTGGTCTATTTATACAATGGAATATTACTCAGCCATTAAAGAGATTGAAATAATGCCATTTGCAGCAACATGGATGGACCTAGAGAAGATCATACTAAGTGAAGCAAGTCAGCCAGAGAAAGACAAATATCATATAATATCATTTATATATGGAGACTAAAAAAGGATGCAAATGAACTTATTTATAAAACAGAAACAGACTTGCAGACATAGAAAACATGATGAAATCCATGCTATCAAAGGGAAAAGGGGGAAGAATAAATTAGTATCTTGGGACTAACAGGTACACACTGCTATATGCAAAATAGATAAACAACAAGGTCCTACTGTATAGCACCCCAGAGAAGGAACTGGCAGCCACTTCAGGATTCTTGCTTGGTAAATCTCACGGTCAGAAGAGCCTGGCGGGCTACAGCTCATGGGGTTGCAAGAGTCAGATACGACTTAATGACTACCCCACCATTGTATAACACAAGGAACTATATTCAATATCTTGTAATAACCTATAATGGAAAAGAATGTGAGAAAAATTTATATTACACACACACACACACACTCTGCTGTACAGTAGAAACTAACACAACATTGTAAATCAACTATGTGCACACATGCTGTGTTCTTCAGTCGTGTCTGACTCTCTGCAACAACCCTATGCACTGTAGCCCTCCAGGCTCCTCTGTCCATGGGATTCTCCAGGTAAGAATACTGAAGTAGCCATGTCCTCCTCCAGGGGATCTTCCCAATCAGGGACTGAATGCTTGGTTCTATGTCTCCTGCTTTGGCAGGTGGGTTCTTTACACCAGCACCACCTGGGATTTCAATTAAAAAAAAAACTCTATCACTTATAAAACCATAAAACTTCATTTCAATACTTTTCACTCAATAAGCCTCTAATAAGCACATATACTGTGTAAGATATTATGCAGAAGACTAGGAAGGCAAAGATTCTCACCCAAGTACTTAAGAGTCCAGGGGAGGAACAACAAACACTTAAATTTAAAAATAATTGAATGACAGAAGTTATAGAGATACGGTATATTATCTGCCATGGAATTTGCATGACACATCAATTAACTGTGCCCAAGAACAGATGGGGAGCTATGGAAGGTACAGAGAAGAAGTGATATTTGAGTGGAGTAAGAAGGACAAATAGGATTTCACCAGTTTCACAGGAGCAGACATTTCTGGGAGAGTGAGTTGTATGTGCCAAGGTATGGAGACTTAGAAATTTGTGATGTGTTTGTGGCCCAGAAAATACAGGTGGTTTGAGCATGGTAACCATAATCAAGTGCCTAGAAATAAAATAAGAGGGATACTCTGAAATCTCATTATGAAGGTGTATGTACACCATCTTCCCTGGTAGCTCAGAGGTTAAAGCATCTGCCTCCAATGTGGGAGACCTGAGTTCGATCCCTGGGTCAGGAAGATCCCCTGAAGAAGGAAATGGTAACCTATTCCAGCATTCTTGCCTGGAGAATCCTATGGACAGAGAAGCCTGGTACGCTACAGTCCATGGGGTCACAAGAGTCGGACACGACTGAGCAACTTCACTTACTTATGTACACCATACTAAAAAGTTACTTTATTCAATAATCACCACTATGGTCTTTAAAGCCACAAAGTGATAGGACCGAACCGAATTTGCTTTAGAAAAATAATCCTGGTGTCAGTGCAAAAGTAGTAAGAACAGACAACGCAAACACAGCACACACTTAAAAGTTTAGCTGCTAAAGTTTTTGCCTACATTCCAAGTGAGAGGTGTACATAACTCAAGACAAAAACCGAAGAAGCAGTAATAGAATTTGAAAACTATTGCTAACTTAGTTAAATACATGGTGTGAGGTTAGCCTTATAACCTTGGGAAGGATTCCATAGCCTTGGATTACTTACTCATTTACTCATCATAACATACTAATGACAGGATAACATGGTAACGATTCTGACGTTNCAGAAACTAACACAACATTGTAAATCAACTATGTGCACACATGCTGTGTTCTTCAGTCGTGTCTGACTCTCTGCAACAACCCTATGCACTGTAGCCCTCCAGGCTCCTCTGTCCATGGGATTCTCCAGGTAAGAATACTGAAGTAGCCATGTCCTCCTCCAGGGGATCTTCCCAATCAGGGACTGAATGCTTGGTTCTATGTCTCCTGCTTTGGCAGGTGGGTTCTTTACACCAGCACCACCTGGGATTTCAATTAAAAAAAAAACTCTATCACTTATAAAACCATAAAACTTCATTTCAATACTTTTCACTCAATAAGCCTCTAATAAGCACATATACTGTGTAAGATATTATGCAGAAGACTAGGAAGGCAAAGATTCTCACCCAAGTACTTAAGAGTCCAGGGGAGGAACAACAAACACTTAAATTTAAAAATAATTGAATGACAGAAGTTATAGAGATACGGTATATTATCTGCCATGGAATTTGCATGACACATCAATTAACTGTGCCCAAGAACAGATGGGGAGCTATGGAAGGTACAGAGAAGAAGTGATATTTGAGTGGAGTAAGAAGGACAAATAGGATTTCACCAGTTTCACAGGAGCAGACATTTCTGGGAGAGTGAGTTGTATGTGCCAAGGTATGGAGACTTAGAAATTTGTGATGTGTTTGTGGCCCAGAAAATACAGGTGGTTTGAGCATGGTAACCATAATCAAGTGCCTAGAAATAAAATAAGAGGGATACTCTGAAATCTCATTATGAAGGTGTATGTACACCATCTTCCCTGGTAGCTCAGAGGTTAAAGCATCTGCCTCCAATGTGGGAGACCTGAGTTCGATCCCTGGGTCAGGAAGATCCCCTGAAGAAGGAAATGGTAACCTACTCCAGCATTCTTGCCTGGAGAATCCTATGGACAGAGAAGCCTGGTACGCTACAGTCCATGGGGTCACAAGAGTCGGACACGACTGAGCAACTTCACTTACTTATGTACACCATACTAAAAAGTTACTTTATTCAATAATCACCACTATGGTCTTTAAAGCCACAAAGTGATAGGACCGAACTGAATTTGCTTTAGAAAAATAATCCTGGTGTCAGTGCAAAAGTAGTAAGAACAGACAACGCAAACACAGCACACACTTAAAAGTTTAGCTGCTAAAGTTTTTGCCTACATTCCAAGTGAGAGGTGTACATAACTCAAGACAAAAACCGAAGAAGCAGTAATAGAATTTGAAAACTATTGCTAACTTAGTTAAATACATGGTGTGAGGTTAGCCTTATAACCTTGGGAAGGATTCCATAGCCTTGGATTACTTACTCATTTACTCATCATAACATACTAATGACAGGATAACATGGTAACGATTCTGACGTTGCAGAATAGGCACAAAGAACAATGCATTAAAAGGGTCTAGCACTGAGCCTGATTCCCAATACATCTGATGCTAAATAATAGAAACTGTGGCTTTCTTATGGACTTGCCAGGTAGCTCAGGGGTAAAGGACCCACCTGCCAGCGCAGGAGCCGCAACAGACATGGGTTTGAACCTAGGTCGGGAAGATCCCCTGGAGGAGAAAATGGCAACCCACTCTAGTATTCTTGGTTGGGAAATCCCATGGACAGAGGAACCTGGAGGGCTACAGTCCTTAGGGTTGCAGAGAGTCGGAAACGGCTGAAAACGCACTCGTTGCTCTTAATATCAGGAAGAATGGAGAGGATTGAATACTCTGTTTTATTCTATGACTCACCAGATATGGCTTTAATAAAATGCCATATTATATTCTGATAAAGTCACAGTGAGCAACATGGTGTGACTTCCACCTATTTCAGAAGCTAAAGAGCAGGAAAGCTTTAACAGAAACCAAAGGGGAGACGGGGAAATTGATGAGGCTCTCCATTCAGCTGCTGCTTGGAAGGTAAGAACATCCACATTTTACACTTCAGCATGGTTCTTCTGTGGTTGTATAAAAATGCTTTACTCTTTTATATATAAGTCTTTGTTCTCTCACTAAATTAAAATATTTAAGTAAGATCCTGTCTCTAACTCTTTCAGTGTCTATTATCAGAAAGCGTTTAGTATACATACTTTTACATTTTCACTAAAATAAAACCTTTATCTTCAATAAAATTGTTATATATAAATATTATACATACACATATAAATACATATATAAAACCTACATCTCTGGTGAGGCTTACCTGAATATTCGTTTTTAACTGCTGGAAAATATTGAACTGTTTAAAAATATTGATTTCCAGCCCTTAACTTAAAATTTATAGTTAGCCTTATAAAAGAATAATAGGTGAATATTAAAAAGCATATAAATTGCTTTAAATATCCTTAAATTTTACAGTAATTTTTCCTGTCTTCATCCTATATTTCTAGTTGCCAAATTATCTTGTTCCCTTTTATTACAATTGCAAATTCAGAGAAGTACAAATAAACACAGAAAAGTGGGCCCCCTACCTTAATGTACTGTTAATATATTAAGCCACCTCATGCGAAGAGTTGACTCATTGGAAAAGACCCTGACGCTGGGAGGGATTGGGGGCAGGAGGAGAAGGGGACGACAGAGGATGAGATGGCTGGATGGCATCACCAACTCAATGCACATGAGTTTGGGTGAACTCCGGGAGTTGGTGATGGACAGGGAGGCCTGGTGTGCTGCGATTCATGGGGTCGCAAAGAGTCGGACACGACTGAGCGACTGAACGGAACTGAACTGAACACATGAGGGAGATAAGAGAACTTCAGTCTGTTTGGAAAGGTACAAAATGAAAAGTGCAAATCTGTCTGCCAAAGGAATGCCATCCTAAAAAATAAAAAAAAAAGCCCAAATTTACACGTAACGGTATTTCTCACACACACACACACACACAAAATGAAAAATGCAATCTGTCTGCCAAAGGAATGCCATCCTAAAAAATAAAAAAAAAAGCCCAAATTTACACGTAACGGTATTTCTCACACACACACACACACACAAAATGAAAAATGCAATCTGTCTGCCAAAGGAATGCCATCCTAAAAAATAAAAAAAAAAGCCCAAATTTACACGTAACGGTATTTCTCACACACACACACACACACAAAATGAAAAATGCAATCTGTCTGCCAAAGGAATGCCATCCTAAAAAATAAAAAAAAAAGCCCAAATTTACACGTAACGGTATTTCTCACACACACACACACACACAAAATGAAAAATGCAATCTGTCTGCCAAAGGAATGCCATCCTAAAAAATAAAAAAAAAAGCCCAAATTTACACGTAACGGTATTTCTCACACACACACACACACACAAAATGAAAAATGCAATCTGTCTGCCAAAGGAATGCCATCCTAAAAAATAAAAAAAAAAGCCCAAATTTACACGTAACGGTATTTCTCACACACACACACACACACAAAATGAAAAATGCAATCTGTCTGCCAAAGGAATGCCATCCTAAAAAATAAAAAAAAAAAAGCCCAAATTTACACGTAACGGTATTTCTCACACACACACACGGTGATCACACCACACACACTGTAACGCACCTTGCTTTTTTCACATACTGTATTTAGTTATTCTTTGCGCATCCACATTTAAATCTCCTTCATAGCGGGAGACGGCTGCACAGTGTTAAGTGAACTTAACTAGATCAGCTTTAACTGAACAGATTTGCCCAGGCACAGGTCTCAGTGTATGGCAGTCTAGCTCAGACTTTCACAGATTGAGGATTACGAAATCTCTTTAATCCCATAAATCGTAATACCCTAGCTCTACACCTGATTTGAATTTCAGTCCACTTTGCAAACGCAGTCTCAGGTGAGTCTCCTCCTTCCAGCCTGAAACCTGGCTCCGCCTCCCTCGATTTCTCTACGCCCCCGCCCCGGCCAGCTTCCTGGGAGCCAGGCTGAACCGGAGGGGGCGGGGCACAGCCGTCCGAGGGCGCATGCGCGGCCTTTGCGCGCATGCGCGCTACGCGGCTGCTGGCGCGTCCCTTGCCTGGGCTGAGGTGGCCGGCGCCTGTCCAGGGGCGGGACGCCAGGGGCTATGGCCGAGGGCAGCGGGGAAGTGGTCGTCGTGCCCGCGACCGGGGCTGCCAACGGCCTCAATAATGGGGCTGGCGGGACCTCGGCGCAGACCAGCAACCCGTTGTCGCGGAAACTGCGGAAGATCCTGGACACCCGGCTGGACAACGACAAGGTGAGTGGAGCTGGAGGGGCCGAGGGTCGCGCGTCCCTGGGAGCCGGGTCGGGGGGTGGTCGTCTGTCCGGCGCCCTCGCTCTTGTCCCTTGTCCTCGCCTCGACGGGGGCCCCCCAGGCCCACGGGCCCCCCAGGCTGCGTTGCTGACGTGGGGCAGGTGAGAAGGGGGAAGCCGAGGAGACCCTGGAAAAACGAAGAGGTTTCCAGGCTGTGCCTCTATTTATTTAAAACGGTTCCTCGAAGATTCTGGGTCCGGACGGCAAACGGTGGAAGAGGGGTTCTCTCTGACCCCGACAGGTGTTGGTCATGCCATAACGGCATAAAAAAAAAAATATATATATATATATATAGAAGTGAGTTTTATAGGTAAATGTGTAGGCATCTGACAGCAAGCTATCGATAAAAATTTGTGTATAAAAGATAACATTATACTATGATGAGTAAGAAAGATGATCCACATTATATTATGATGACTAGAAAGGTGGTCTTTAGGACCACCACTTATTAGATATAACCAGCAAACTGGTGCATTCTGGTTTGAGTAAGTCCCCAACTTCTCTAAGCTGATGTTAAATCTCTAAATTGGGAATACCGCAAGTTACTTTCTCAGGGTTGTTGCGAGGGTTCAATAAGAGAAACCAGGTGAAATGCTCAGCACAGCGCTGCAGGAATTGTTTCTTGTTAATTCTCAATAAATGTTAATTTCATACAGTTTATTAAGAGTTTAAAGTGTCTGTTATTGACATGGATCTCCTCTTTTACAGCTTCTCTGGTAAATTAACATTATTTCTGTTTTACTCATGAGAAAAATAAGGTATGGAGAGCGTGTCTCTGGGTTAAGGCATATATCTAGTAACTGGCGAGCTGTCGTTTGCCCCCTAGTCTGTGTGATTTTGTTCATTTAGCATTTACTGACCACTCATGTAGCCTTGACTCCAGAATGTATCAAGGCTGTGTTCCAAAAAACAAACAGCTTTATTTTATCTATTTTTTTGCCATAAACATTTATAGCTAAAGATATTTTTCTGTCTCTTAAATATTAAATTGAATTTAAATAGCCTTACAATTTTTGTCATTCAGCCATTTTTAAAAATTGAAGTATAGTTGATTTGCGATATAGTGTTAGATTTAGGTGAGCAACCAAATGTGTCCAGTGTTTTTATGGTAGCGTAATCAAAACATGGAAAGTTCAGCCTGTTTGAACATGTATTAGTTCAGGTGTAGGAATTTCTGTCTGTAGGATTTAGGGTGTTATTGGACACAATGGGCCTGGTCCTCTGCCCTCTACCCATGTTCTCTCTGTTAAAAAACTCTTTTAGTCTCATAGCTTTTTAAATAGTAAAAGCATGATGATTCTCTGATTTCTAACCCTGTTGCTGACATCTCTACCAAGCTCCAGTTGTCTGCATGACACCTCCAGTTGGATACCTGATCCATATCACACAGACGGCATGGCCAGAATTCTTGATTTTCCTTCAAGCTGGATCTCTTCCAGTTTAGTAAAGAACATCACCATTTACCCTTCATACAAGAAACATATAAGTGTTTTTTTTATTCCTGTTGTTTTCTTTTCCCCCACATCTCACATCCAATCCATTACAAATCCTATACACTCAGTTTTGAAAAATATATTCTAATTTTTTTGGAGTATCTCTTTTTTATCTGCTTAAACCATCTTGGGCTAAGCCACTGGCCACCGTCAAATGTTACTTGAATTATTTTGGTTCAGAAGTCATCTCAGAGAGGCTTTCCTCTCTTAAGTCTAAGTTCGGCCCCCAGTTACTCAGTTCCTAGCCTAGAAGCTACCGTTAGTACTTATTTTTTAGATATAGCCTTCCAGAGTTGGTTTATGCAGGCATCAGTAAATATGCATGTACTGTACATAGTCCTTTTTTTTTTTTAACATTTGGTGTTACAGATGTTTCTGTAACTTTTTGTTTCACTTACTTATATCTTGAAGCTCACACTATGTAAGTACATACAGAATTTCCACTTCTTTTCAATGGCTGTATCACAGTCTCTTTAACCAGTTCTTTTTAGGTGAACATTAAGGTTCTTTCTAATCTTTGCAATTTCAAACAATCCTACAATGAATAACCTTATATATATGTCACGATACACAAGTAAATATGTCCTTACTGTGTTTCAGAAATAAGTTTGCTGTTCAGTAATGCGAAGGTCTTCCGGTATTTTTTAGATTGTGTAATGGAAATAAATTCTTGGGAAATGATTTCAGTAAGTTTTTGCTTAAGATTAGAAAAACATTTGAAAATTAGTCTCAATAATATTCTTTTATTTTCAATTATGTAGGAGATGTTGGAAGCTCTTAAGGCACTGTCAACCTTTTTTGTTGAAAATAGTTTCGGACTCGAAGAAATTTACGTGGAGATATCGAACGCAGAAGTTTAGCCATCAATGAAGAGTTTGTAAGCATTTTCAAGGAAGTGAAAGAAGTATGTAAACTCTTTTCATTTAGCATTTATTGAGAGCTTACCGTATGCTTGGCTTTGTGCTAAGTTTTTTTATGAATAGAGTTGATATGCTTGCTATTTGTGTGCCATGTTCAAATAGAAAATTTAACTATTAACAATTCCTTCAGCAGCATCTTTCTTTGGATTGGTGTGATTTCTAAATCCGTAACCTCCACAAATGCTGCTTCTTAGAACGTTGAAACATTTGCTCTGGGAAATTCTTTTACGAATTTTAACGTTTTAAACAGCAACAAAAAACCATTTCTCTGAGTGATTTTCCAGTAGAAATAATCTCTGGTTGAATACACCTCCCTTGGATAACTATTTTTCCACTGGAGATTAATAGGGACTGAGTAACCTTACTGCATCCTAAATTATGAAATTTTCAGATTAATATCATTTACTTCAGCTAATAATTATTCATTATATTTGAGTGAGCAGTCTACTCACCATAAAGTGAAAATGAACTTTATTTATTATGTCATATTATTAATTACATTAAATTAGAGTGATATTACATAGTTAATATTTCTATGTGAGTTGTATGAAAGTGTCATATATGGTACCAGTGAGTGCTTAATAAACACAAGGCTATTTTTTTTTTTAAGATTTATTATTCATTTGTTTGTGGCCGCACTGGGTTTTTGTGGCTGCACTGGGTCTTCATTGCTTCACATGGGCTTTCTCTAGTTGCGATGAGTAGGAGCTACTCTGCATTGCAGTGCACGGGTTCTAGGTGCTCAGGCTTCAGTAGTCGTGGTGCATGAGATTAGTTGTTCTGCTGCATGTGGGATCTTCCCAGACCAGGGATTGAACCCTGTTTCCCCTGCAGTGGCTGGCAGATTATTAACCATAGACCACCAGGGAAGTCCAGTGTGGACTGTTTTTAACTGTGCAGTAGGATTTCATTGGCTAAGTCTAATAATCTGAAAGGTTAAAAGGGAAGTTTGGTACTGTTCATAAAACTAGGGAGGGATAGTAGTGATGAGCACATCTAAAGTGTACTCTTTAAACACCATTTCCCACTGAAAAGAAGTACCAAAGTGAGGAAACCATAAGAGACTACTGGGAAGTGTCAAAAGGACTGTGGAGCTAAGTTAGGGGTTTCCACTGGTCAAAGATAGGATGACTTGAGGAGCAGTAAGAATGACTGCAGTGGACTGAAGCTCGTCAAGCATGTTTATGTCCATGAGTGATACTATATTTTTTATAAGTCAGATTCATTCGGTGTACTCTAGAGCATGCTTAGTCCTCAGTCGTGTCCAACTCTTTGCAGCCGCATGGACTGTAGCCCGCCAGGTTCCTCTGTCCATGGGATTTTCCAAGCAAGAATACTGGAAAACTTTGCCATTTGCTAAAGTAAATGTTAGGAATAAGTTATTCGTGACCTAGTTGGCTAATATAGTGCTAGTCTCATTAGATTATACAATGAGATTTAAGGAAATAGATTAGTTTGCCTATTTGTACCTGTTTGCTATTGCTGATATTAATTGCTATTTTGAAATCATTCTTTTATTCACTTCAAAGCTGTTTAGGATAAACAGTAAGGTCAGAAATAGAACTATTAATTATGATTATATTACACAAAAATTATGATTCTATTAGACAAAAATAATCTGTCAGTATTTTATTGTGTGGCCCTTCAGGATTTGCCTGTGTTCTTCTGCACACATATATGTGTGTTTTTCTGAAAAAAACATGAGGAGGTGTTTTATGTGTTTTCAGTTCAGTCGCTCAGTCGTGTCCGACTCTTTGCGACCCCATGAATCGCAGTACGCCAGGCTTCCCTGTCCATCACCAACTCCCGGAGTTCACTCAGACTCACGTCCATTGAGTCCGTGATGCCATCCAGCCATCTCATCCTCTGTCATCCCCTTCTCCTCCTGCCCCCAATCCCTCCCAGCATCAGAGTCTTTTCCAGTGAGTCAACTCTTCGATAAGGTGGCCAAAGTACTGCTTCAGTTTTAGCATCATTTCTTCCAAAGAAATCCCAGGGTTGATCTCCTTCAGAATGGACTGGTTGGATCTCCTTGCAGTCCAAGGGACTCTCAAGAATCTTCTCCAACACCACAGTTCAAAAGCATCAATTCTTCAGCGCTCAGCCTTCTTCACAGTCCAACTCTCACATCCATACATGACCACAGGAAAAGCCATAGCCTTGACTAGACGGACCTTAGTCGGCAAAGTAACGTCTCTGCTTCTGAATATACTATCTAGGTTGGTCATAACTTTTCTTCCAAGGAGTAAGCACCTTTTAATTTCATGGCTGCAGTCACCATCTGCAGTGATTTTGGAGCCCCAAAAAACAAAGTCTGACACTGTTTCTACTGTTTCCCCATCTATTTCCCATGAAGTGATGGGGTCAGATGTGTTTTATGAGCCCTTTTTTAGCCTTATATAGACATCTTTCCATAATAACACACACACATAAATATTATCATTGTTAATGGATGCACAGATTTCCGTTGTGTGGTTGGAAATGTTTCACACTTGCCATTTGTTTTAGGCAACTCTGTTTATCATCTTTTACATATATTGTTGTACACTGATTAACTTCTTAGGATAAATTCTTAGTATGAGAATGAATAAACACGTATTCATATTCTTAAAAATTTTCCATTTTCCTATTATCAGACCCTTTCTAAAAAGAAATATGCTAGCTTTTAAAAATATCTTTTCATATTCTAGATGTTATTCTTTTTAATCATTTTCAGTCTTAAATACAGAATCTTTTGTCATGTTTTGGCAAAAGAATATCATGGAACAAAAATAAAGATTTGGCTAAGATAAGGGAAATTTCTTTATCTAATGCTTTAACTGTATCTAATGTTACTGTTTTCCTTTTCAGGAACTTGAAAGCATACATGAAGATGTTCAAGCAATGAGCAGCTGTTGTCAAGATATGACAAGTCGCCTACAGGTCCAGTATACTGACTGCATTTTAACCTAGTTCCTGATACAGAGTAGACTTTCAGAAATTGCTAGATAAGTCTATAGAATGTGTGGATAGCTGATATATCATGCCCTGTTGTAAGTTTGAATGTAAATTTTTAAAAATTAGAACTCTCTTCGTGTTTCTTCAGTGATGGTTTACTAGTATTGTGCAGTTAACTCCAGAAATCTTTGTATTTCAGTCTTGCCAGTATAGAGATAACTGTGTGAAGTTTTGATAAACTTTTGAATTCCATAATATTCCACAAATGCAGCAGAAATAAATTCCTTATTAAAAAGCCTTAGGAATACTTTCAGACTAAAGCTATGCCCAATGAAGACCCAGCTTAATTATGATTTATACTCACTCTAAAAAATATCTCAGGAAAATGTCTGTAAGTGTAGGGCCGTTTATTAAAGCAGTCTAAACCCCTAGTTTGGCTGCAGAGTTAGCATTCATCTACATACTTCTGATTCGTTTAATGCCTTTATGTCTCTGCCTGTCTCCAACCACTGACTTGTTTCTCCTCCTGTTACTGACTGCCTTATTTTATAGTATTGCCCAGTTCAGATCACTGAGAGAGAATCTCATTGGCTACACTTGTTTGTTTCAGTTCACCTTATAAATGTTTTCCAAGTCTTTGAAATACCTTTTCATCAAGTTTTCATTCCTGATCCTTTCAGCTCTGGTTCAGGGTAGAGAGGATTGCTTAGTATGACTTGTTCAGGAACAGCACTCTGTCTTGTAGGTGGGGCTATCTCTAATCTTCACCAGAACCCTCTATGAGGGATATTTTTTGTATATTGAGTATCAGTGACTTAGCTTACAACTTCATTCAGAGATTTCCTGGTAGCTTAGCACATCCATAACTGAAGCCATGTTTTCCATCCTTCCCTGGCCCTGCCAGTGCCTCTGTTTCACTAAAAAGCATCAGTCAGTTCAGTCACTCAGTTGTGTCCAACTCTTTAAGACCCCATGAATCGCAGTACGCCAGGCTTCCCTGTCCATCACCAACTCCCGGAGTTCACTCAGACTCACGTCCATTGAGTCCATGATGCCATCCAGCCATCTCATCTTCGGTCGTTCCCTTCTCCTCCTGCCCCCAATCCCTCCCAGCATCAGGGTCTTTTCCAATGAGTCAACTCTTCGCATGAGGTGGCCAAAGTACTGGAGTTTCAGCTTTAGCATCATTCCCTCCAAAGAAATCCCAGGGCTGATCTCCTTCAGAATGGACTGGTTGGATCTCCTTGCAGTCCAAGGGACTCTCAAGAGTCTTCTCCAACACCACAGTTCAAAGCATCAATTCTTCAGCGCTCAGCCTTCTCCACAGTCCAACTCCCACATCCATACATGACCACAGGAAAAGCCATAGCCTTGACTAGACGGACCTTAGTCGGCAAAGTAATGTCTCTGCTTTTTAATATGCTATCTAGGTTGGTCATTACTTTTCTTCCAAGGAGTAAGCGTCTTTTAATTTCATGGTTGCAGTCACCATCTGCAGTGATTTTGGAGCCCCCCAAAATAAAGTCTGACACTGTTTCCACTCTTTCCCCATGAAGTGATGGGACCAGATGCCATGATCTTCATTTCCATCATGGTGACACCTTTTTCTTTCTTGCAAGCCTTAGCATTATGGTCTATTGAGAATTTGAGTTCTTTTTTAAAACTCATTTATATTTCATTAGAGGATAATTACAGTATTGTGTTGTTTTCTGCCTGAGTGAGTTCTTAAATGTAGTATGTGAGCCTTAAAACATCTCTTTCGAGTTTTGGGGCCTTTTTTTATATCTTTGAACTCTGGAGTGTGATCTCATTTGTTGCTGAACTCCAGTAATTGGCAGTGTTAGTTTTCTGAAGTATAATAAAATTGAAATGTGCTAATATTAGATATGTTTATAATTTTAGGCAGCAAAGGAACAGACTCAGGATTTAATAGTAAAAACCACTAAGCTTCAAGCTGAAAGGTAAGCTTTTCTTTATATAATCAATTCTTCATTAATTTTGAGATAACTCATAAAACTATAAATAACTTCAAAGCAGAGTTAGAATAATCAAAAAAGTGATTAAAAAATGATACAAAATGTGAGGTTTTAAGCAATTATCCAAGACTAAAACAAATACAGTGTTTAGGAACATTGATAGCTGGGACTGAGATTATCCCTTTTTGGAAGTGATGATGTGTTGTTTGTTTGCTATGTCATTCAAAACTGACTGCTCTTTTAAACAAGCAGTAGATTTTTAAATTTTTTAGTAATTTTATTATCTTTTCACAATTGCCTTTTATTTTTAACTTAATGATTATGTACGCTGCTACTGTCAAGGTACAGAACTGTCTGTTACCACACATCTCTTTCCAATGGTGCATGGACCATGGTGAGGAAAGTTGCACACTATGCAGAAGAGATGGTTGGCTTCACAGAGCAGTCCACTCTAAGGAAAAGCAGGTGCTAAATTTCTGTATTCAGAACTAAGCATGTGCCTTGAGCATCAGATTAGAATGTTTTTAGTATTGCAACACATCTTTTGAAAGAGAAGTTTCCTTGCAGTTAGAGACCCACCTGTGAATTTTTCTCTTATTTGTTTGTTGGCTGACATGAGAAAAAGTGTGGATTCAATTGAAAATTACATCTAAAACCAAGAGAGTAACAGATCACCAATCCTTTTTATTCAAACCGTTTCTGCTACTGCTGCTAAGCCGCTTCAGTGTGTCTGACTCTGTGCGACCCCATAGACGGCAGCCCACCAGGCCCCCTCCGTCCCTGGGATTCTCCAGGCAAGAACACTGGGGTGGGTTGCCATTTCCTTCTCAATCATGGTGACACCTTTTTCTTTCTTGCAAGCCTTAGCATTATGGTCTATTGAGAATTTGAGTTCTTTTTTAAAACTCATTTATATTTCATTAGAGGATAATTACAGTATTGTGTTGTTTTCTGCCTGAGTGAGTTCTTAAATGTAGTATGTGAGCCTTAAAACATCTCTTTCGAGTTTTGGGGCCTTTTTTTATATCTTTGAACTCTGGAGTGTGATCTCATTTGTTGCTGAACTCCAGTAATTGGCAGTGTTAGTTTTCTGAAGTATAATAAAATTGAAATGTGCTAATATTAGATATGTTTATAATTTTAGGCAGCAAAGGAACAGACTCAGGATTTAATAGTAAAAACCACTAAGCTTCAAGCTGAAAGGTAAGCTTTTCTTTATATAATCAATTCTTCATTAATTTTGAGATAACTCATAAAACTATAAATAACTTCAAAGCAGAGTTAGAATAATCAAAAAAGTGATTAAAAAATGATACAAAATGTGAGGTTTTAAGCAATTATCCAAGACTAAAACAAATACAGTGTTTAGGAACATTGATAGCTGGGACTGAGATTATCCCTTTTTGGAAGTGATGATGTGTTGTTTGTTTGCTATGTCATTCAAAACTGACTGCTCTTTTAAACAAGCAGTAGATTTTTAAATTTTTTAGTAATTTTATTATCTTTTCACAATTGCCTTTTATTTTTAACTTAATGATTATGTACGCTGCTACTGTCAAGGTACAGAACTGTCTGTTACCACACATCTCTTTCCAATGGTGCATGGACCATGGTGAGGAAAGTTGCACACTATGCAGAAGAGATGGTTGGCTTCACAGAGCAGTCCACTCTAAGGAAAAGCAGGTGCTAAATTTCTGTATTCAGAACTAAGCATGTGCCTTGAGCATCAGATTAGAATGTTTTTAGTATTGCAACACATCTTTTGAAAGAGAATTTCCTTGCAGTTAGAGACCCACCTGTGAATTTTTCTCTTATTTGTTTGTTGGCTGACATGAGAAAAAGTGTGGATTCAATTGAAAATTACATCTAAAACCAAGAGAGTAACAGATCACCAATCCTTTTTATTCAAACCGTTTCTGCTACTGCTGCTAAGCTGCTTCAGTGTGTCTGACTCTGTGCGACCCCATAGACGGCAGCCCACCAGGCCCCCTCCGTCCCTGGGATTCTCCAGGCAAGAACACTGGGGTGGGTTGCCATTTCCTTCTCCAATGCATGAAAGTGAAAAGTAAAAGTGAAGTCACTCAGTAGACTCCATGGACTACAGCCCACCAGGCTCCTCCGTTCATGGGATTTTCCAGGCAAGAGTACTGGAGTGGGGTGCCATTGCTTTCTCTTGGCCTGAGTTAAATCTTTCTCGTGCCATCTTTAGTATGTAGTACAATCTCCTGTAACTAATTGTTGGTTTGATTGAGTCTCTTTCCTACGAAGCTGAACTCCTTGAGACAGTGACAGCCTCTTATTCTCTTTTTATGTCTCAGTACAAAACACATTGTAGATTCAGTACGTGATTCTGAGTGAATATATATGAACTTTGTTTTTTAATATTGGTGAAATCACTATTTATTATGTATTCTTTTGGTCTCTTGGAAAGGCCCATCAGCCAAATTTCTCTCTGGTGAATGTTAATGTTTTTCTTTGAGGTGTAGTATGTTACAGTGGAAAGGATGTAGACCTTGAAGAGCTGAATTCTAATCTAAATCTTAGGTAAGAGCTCATTAGATTTTTAATCTTATATGAGTTATTTGTTGACTCCCTCAGGCTCAGTTATCACATCTGAAAAAAAGGAATAGTCAGCTACATCACAGGGTTGTTGTGATGGATAAGTGATTTATATTGAGTGCTGAACACACTGCCTGACGCACCTCAAGGAGTACCACCTCCATATCCCTCTCCGCTTTTTAGACAGAGATGTGTAGTACATCTTGTTTGTTCATTGGCTTTGGCAACTGGAAACAAAACTATTCTGTACTTAATTAGATAGTTTTTTGTAGTCCTACACATTCCACATGGGTTGGAGCTTCTACTCCAGAGGGCTGGCTGTAACATTATATGCAGATTTTCCTCTGTACAGGGTAGGGTGGGAGTCCCTGACCCACACATTATTCAAGGGTCAACTGTACTAGATTCAGTTAAAACATAATGAAAAAGTAAACTAAAGAGGTTAATTTTCCTTTGTGCCTGGTAAATTGACTGTGAAGATAGATCCAAAAGAAACCCAAAAAGATTTTCATTGAAACTCTTTATTTGTATAGTCTCAAGGAATTTTATGAAGTGTTACCATTAATTAAAATCCTGTATGATAATGATTTGAGCTTCTAAAAGTATAAACAAAACATGTTAAGGTAACTTGTAGATATCGTACTTAATGAGATAATTAAGGACATAGGTTTTTTAAATCTATATAGATTTAAGTAGGTGCTTTGCATTGTCATTTGAGAAAAATAGAGCATTACTGCCACCTGGAGGACTTTTTCTTTTTAGCTCTTGTCATTTGGCGGGAGCAATTGACATTGTGAACTTTAACCTGGAAACCCAAGAGTCCAAACAAAACAAAGATGGCATGCATTGTTCTGTCTGTTCAGATAGTGTTAATGATTATCTTTGTTCAGTTTCATTTGAATATTTTGAAATTAGAGAATATTACTGCCCTGTGAATACTACTAGTGAAACACTTTAATTTTATTTGTATATCTTCAAATCTAAAATCTAGAAGGCAGGAATGTTGAATTTCTGCTCATGTGGTTTGTATTCCTGACTTGCCTTTAGATTGTGACCCAACTCAGTCCTGCAGGTCCCTGCAGGTTGAATTGCAGACTCAAGTGTGCTTTTTCCTAATTGTTAGCTAGTCTAAGTTGGCTGCACTCAGACAATATAATTTGAAAATATATTTTTTTGTTTGTTTGTTATGATAGTGTGCAGAAAAAGTGGGGAAGACAAAATGGAGGAGTGTTTTTTTTTTTGATTAATGAAGAATTACAGATGAGTTCTTGACTTCAGTTTCTAACCTAAAGTAAATAATAGGCTTGATTTTTGATTTCTTGTGTACTTCATGTACAAGCTTCAAAGGCTTAGAACTTTTTAGTGACTGAGAAGAAACTAATTGGCTTATGTCTCTTTTACAACTTTGATACCATAAGGTGAAGTATTCACATACATATAAGTGGCTAAGGATTTGTATTGCCTGTACAATTCATGAACTTATTTCTCCTTTTACATAAAGGTTAGCTCATCATTTTACTGTGGCCTCTTACTGTGCCCTCTGCAGAGGTAGGACAATACCAGCTAATTGATCACCTACGTGCTTGATGAGCTGCTAATATTTGAGGCAGAAATGAGGCTTCTGAAGATACTGAGACAGTTTCATGTCTTTGTTTTAAAAGTTATATGAGAGATGTAACTTGTTTTAAAGCTATGTAAAATGGATAATGTGCTTGATTTTCTGTTGCCTTTTTAAAAATATTACAGTCAAAGATTAGAAATAAGAGCACAAGTGGCAGATGCCTTCTTATCCAAGTTCCAGCTGACTTCTGAAGAAATGAGTCTTCTCCGAGGTACAAGAGAAGGACCCATCACTGAGGTACTTTGCTTTCTGTTGAAATCACTTAAAGCACAGCAGTTAGAGATGTTATAGAGAAATCACTCTTTTTTAAGGCTTTATTTTACCACCTAAAATTTTTTTGATTTAAAAATGTTCTTAAGCTTAGCAATTTAAGGTACAGATTTTAAATTATCTGATTTTTTTCAAAGCAGTACGTGTACTTCTTTTTTGTTTTTTAGGAGTCAAAATAAGGCTTATAAGGAAAGCCTACATCACCTCATCACCTGTTCCATTCCTTTCCATCTCTAAGTCCTTTGGCAACCATTTTCAATCTTGTTAGTTGCTTCTTTTGTAGACTCTGTATTCTGGACCTCTGGTGAAAAGGAGTGTGCTTTGGATATCGATGTTAACTGTTTTCTGTGGATGAGCTACCATGAGCTAAGAGTAATTAGCCTCTCCCTTACAGCTCCTTTCCCTCCACACGTACATGTTCTCTTTCCTTCTGCCTCACAGTGCAGTTATATGGCATGTTCTGTTTACATTGCAGTGATGTTGCAATGATTACATGTTCTTTCTCTCACAACTTTTGGTCTTTCCTGAGATTAGAAACTCCTTACCTTTTCATCTGATTCTTTTCTGAACCCATGCCATTCTTTCCAAAACTTCAAGCTATAAAGCCTCTCAAAACGCTAAACAAGGAAAAGTATCATTCCTCTTTTTTTCCCCTTGAAGATACTCAGTTTTTCTTGAGAAGAATCTTTTAGTGTCCTAACTGGGAGGAACTGCAAACTTGTGCCTGGGGTCTGAGGGCAGGAAGTGTTCCTGGGGAGGGCCAGGGTTGGGGGCTTACTGAGTGACTCTTGATAGATGTCACTGTTATCTTACTGCCTGGGCTGGGATGGAACCCGTCCCTTGAGTGTAGGGTGTTAAGTAGGTGAGAGAATTGTAGGTGCCTTACCTATTGGTATTTGTTGCCCTATAGTTTGAGGAACTTTGTGCATCTTAAATATGTGACATCACACCTTCCCTCCCCTCGTCTCAGCAGAAATAATCAACAGTATTAGGGATTTTAAAACATTAAAAAATTTTTTTATTCATCAAAGAAAAATAACTCATCAGCTACTTTTCATGGTTGGAACTGGAAACTAAGAAACTAAGGAAACTGGAAACTAAGGCTCCAGTACCTTTTTATAGAGGGAAAAAAAGCTGGGAGTTCAGCATCGGTCAACTCGTGTATGTTTATACATCCAACCTTGCATTCCGCTCCTGGATGAAGGGGCAAGAAAGGGTATATGATAGACACAGAAACCATCATCTCCTGTGATGATGAAGCCATCCTGGGTTTTCTGCATCTTAAGATATGTAATGCATAGCATGTTTTTCTTTATGTTACAATCTTCAGGTTGACATTACTCTTTCGCAAAACTGTGTATGTCTTGAAGACAGAGATTTTGTCTTTATAAACTTTTTATCTCCACATCTTGTACACTGTTTGGCGTATAGTAGACATCGAATTAATGTGTTGTAAAATGTGAATAATGGGCTTCCCTGGTGGTTCAGCTCATAAGGAATTCACCTGCAATGTGGGACACCTCACTTCAGTCCCTGGGTTGGGAAGATCCCCTGGAGAAGGGAAAGGCTACCCACTCCAGTATTCTGGCCTGGAGAATTTCATGGACTGTATAGTCCATGGGGTCACAAAGAGTCTGGGGGATGTGACTGAGCAACTTTCACTTCACTGAATATCTATTATACATTTTATAAAAATTTAGAGAAAGTTGAGACCAGTATAAGGAAAGCTTCATTAGAGTAGGTAGAATAATTTCTTTTTCCTTTGTCATGATATTTCAATTTAGAGCAATACAGGTTTACCTGAAAACATGGAAACTTTAAAGTTACATTCTTAATTTTAAAGGATTTTTTCAAGGCACTTGGAAGAGTAAAACAGATTCATAATGATGTTAAAGTTCTCTTGCGTACAAACCAACAAACAGCAGGGTGAGTAGCCTTTTCAGTTCATGACTGTGTTGCTACTTGTATTTCCAAAATTTTAAAGATTTTCTAGATTCTTAAAGTGTATGGCATTATGTAAAATAGAAGTTTAATCTTTATGTGTTTTTGGATAAAGAGGAAATTATACCCTGTTTAGCGTAAAACAGCGGTTGAGTGTCTAAGTAATGGTATTTAAACTTGGCAACATTTATTTATTAAAAAATTACTAAAAAAATTATTCCACAAAATCATAAAAAGTTAATAGGCTATAACAAAATCATTCTGTAATTAAAATAATTAGGTCCTTAGATTTAGCTATTGGCTAAAACTTTTAAATAAATTATAATTTTTAATTTTTATAGTTTAGAAATTATGGAGCAAATGGCCTTGCTTCAAGAAACATCTTATGAAAGACTTTACCGGTGGGCTCAAAGTAAGTGGTTTCTTTGATGCAGTCTAGATTCATGAATGCTTGGTTTTATTTCACTTAGTATTTATTTGATAACATATTTTATCTTAGTAAAACCAAAAAATTTGAACATACTGTCCTTGTGTTTGCCTCATAAGTACTATAATTCAGGTACTATATATGATTAAGGATGGAAATGAAAAAATAATAAAGTCAGTGTGCCACATTATCTTAAAGTTGATTAGACATCCTTTGTTGTTAATATAATCGTTATGGTGAATTAATTTTCTGTTGGCTGCTGTAACAAATTTAACTCAATCTTAATGGCTTAAAACAAAACATAAGTTTATCATTTTATAGTTCTGTAGTCAGCAGTCACCATGCTAAAATGAAAAGATGTACACTGATTTCTGGAGGCTCTAGGGAATAGTCTGTTGCCTTGCTCATTCACTTTTTTGGCATAACTTAGTTCTTTGAGGACTGAGCTCTGAGTTTCCTTGCCGGCTGTCACAGAGTTTTCCCGCTTCTAGAGGCCACCTGCATTAGCTTGTGGCCCCTTCCTCCATCTTTGAAGCCAGCAATGGGTAGATGGAGTTGCTTTCTCACTTTGAATCTCTCCTGTCTCTTCTTCCATCTCATATCTCTGATTTTTCTGCTAGCCTCTTCCGCTTTTAAGACCTAGATGATTACCTTGAACTCACTTAAGTGATCTGAGAAAGTGTCCCTGTTTAAGTTATCTCACACGCTAGTAAAGTAATGCTTAAAATTATCCAAGCCAGGCTTCAGCAATACGTGAACCATGAACTTCAGATGTTCAAGCTGGTTTTAGAAGAGGCAGAAGAACCAGAGATCAAATTGCCAACATCCGCTAGACCATTGAAAAAGCAACAGAGTTCTAAAAAAACATCTGTTTCAGCTCTATTGATTATGCTAAAGCCTTTGACTGTGTGGATCACAATAAACTGGGGAAAGTTCTGAAAGAGATGGGAATACCAGACCTCCTGACCTGTCTCTTGAGAAATTTGTATGCAGGTCAGGAAGCAACAGTTAGAACTGGACATGGAACAACAGACTGGTTCCAAATAGGAAAAGTAGTACGTCAAGGCTGTATATTGTCACCCTGCTTTTTAACTTCTATGCAGAGAACATCATGAGAAATGCTGGGCTGGAGGAAGCACAAGCTGAAATCAAGATTGCCGGGAGAAATATCAATAACCTCATATATACAGATGACACCACCCTTATGGCAACAAGTGAAGAACAACTAAAGAGTCTCTTGCTGAAAGTGAAAGAGGAGAGTGAAAAAGTTGGCTTAAAGCTCAACGTTCAGAAAACTAAGATCATGGCATCCAGTCCCATCACTTCATAGCAAATAGATGGGGAAACAGTGGACACAGTGGCTGACTTTATTTTTCTGAGCTCCAAAATCACTGCAGATGGTGATTGCAGCCATGAAATTAAAAGACGCTTACTCTTTGGATGGAAAGTTATGACCAACCTAGATAGCATATTCAAAAGCAGAGACGTTACTTTGCCAACAAAGGTCTGTCTAGTCAAGGCTATGGTTTTTCCAGTGGTCATGTATGGATGTGAGAGTTGGACTGTGAAGAAAGCTGAGCACTGAAGAATTGATGGTTTTGAACTGGAGTGTTGGAGAAGACTCTTGAGAGTCCGTTGGACTACAAGGAGATCCAACCAGTCCATTCTGAAGGAGATCAACCCTGGGTGTTCATTGGAAGGACTGATGCTGAGGCTGAAACTCCAATACTTTGCCCACCTGATGCCAAGAGCTGACTCATTGGAAAAGACCCTGATGCTGGGAAAGATTGGGGGCAGGAGGAGAAGGGGACGACAGAGGATGACATGGTTGGACGGCATCACCGACTCAAAGGACATGAGTTTGAGTAAACTCCGGGAGTTGGTGATGGACAGGGAGGCCTGGTGTGCTGCGGTTCATGGAGTTGTGAAGAGTCAGACATGACTGAGCAACTGAACTGAACTGACCTAAAGGTCCATCCCCTTAATTCCATCTGCAAATTCTCTTTTGCTTCATAAAATAACATATTCACAGGTTTCAGTGATTAGGGATCTTGGGAGGACCATTATTTTGCCTACCACAAGTGGTTTATTTATTTAGTTTTGTTTTAAATGTTTCAATAGTGTGTTAGTAGAATTACCTGTTTAAAACAAAGGAACATGAGGTCTTCACCTAGCAAAGGTTAGGAATTTCTGAACATGTCCTGTTTTTTGAACAGAGTAGATATCAGTATTTTGTAGATAGAATAGTAAATATAATTTTACTAGTATGTATTAGTTACCCATATAAACATTCTAGCAAGCTGCTTAAAGATTGCCCCTGGTGTAAAGAACTGGTGATGAATATTTAGTATTCCTTTCCCTTCTTGACATTGCTGTGTGTATAGCAGTTATTTGGAGAAGGCAATGGCACCCCACTCCAGTACTCTTGCCTGGAAAATCCCATGAATGGAGGAGCCTGGTAGGTTGCAGTCCATGGAGTCCCTAAGAGTCGGACACGACTGAGTGACTTCACTTTCACTCTTTCACTTTTTCACTGTCATGCATTGGAGAAGGAAATGGCAACCCACTCTGGTGTTCTTGCCTGGAGAATCCCAGGGATGGTGGAGCCTGATGGCTGCTGTCTGTGGGGTCGCACAGAGTTGGATACAACTGAAGCGATGGAGCAGCAGCATCAGCAGCAGCATAGCAGTTATTTAGTGCATATTTGCTCATTGATTGGTTTCTTCAGAACTCTGGTTTCTTATAATAATAAAATATGTTGTATACCACATAGCAGATGTGGTCTATTGAAGTTAAATAGATATTTAAGCTTGAATGTTTAGTTTAGCAGCACTAACTAGTTTTTTATTGGTATGTTCTCTAGGCTTTTCCACACATTTTTTAAATGTGGTATTTAGACTCTGGTTGTACAATGGACATAATAAAGGCCTAATTGTATTTTAACAAGTGTTACAATGTTAATTCTTTTTCAGGTGAATGCAGAACCTTGACGCAAGAATCATGTGACATATCTCCAGTACTGACTCAGGCAATGGAAGCCCTGCAGGACAGACCTGTCTTATATAAGTGAGTGACTTTTTCCTAATTAATAAAAAAGCAAATTTGCTTTTCTTGGTAATTTATATTGAATTCAATGTTAATCAAATTTATATACAATAGTTTGAGCAATATAATAATTTACAGTGATATCTTTATCTGGGTACCACTGGAGCATCCGCCTAATTGCATATTACATACTATAGAATGCAACACAGATACGAAAACTAAGATGTCCCAATATCTAGACTGCCTCTTATTTATTCAGAGGTTAAGGTCTTTCCCGCATTCTGCCATCTCATTAATTACCTTGGAATTGTATGTAACTAAAACTCCTGTATTAACACTGCCCTGGAGGGGTAGAAGTAAAATAGACTAATAAATAATAATTAACCAGAGATGAGAAAAGATTTAAAATTAGAATTCCATTAGTAGGATTCCAGAAAAGAGTTCAGGTTTTTAATCCTGTAAGTATGGCAGCCAGGTGCCATGTGACAATGCTTTGGATAAGAACTTCATGCATTATTAACTTATATATTTTTTATTTTTCTGTGTTTTAGTTGTCTTTTACTTTTCAAGTCCTTTTTTTGTCTTCAGTCTTTAAACTTTTTAGTTTGTATTGGGGTATAGCCAATTAACAGTACTGTGTTAGTCTCAAGTGAACAGGGAAGGGACTCAGCCATACATATACATGTATCTGTTCTCCCCTCAGCCTCGCTCTCATCCAGGTTTGCATATAACATTGAGTAGATTTCTATGTGCTGTACAGTAGGTCCTTGTTGGTTATCCGTTTTGAATATAGCAACGAGTACATGACCTTCTCAAACTCCCTAACGACCCCTTCCCCCTCATCAACCATAAGTTCACTAAGTCTGTGCATCTTTCTGTTTTGTGAGTTCATCTGTTATCATTTCTTTTTACATTCCACATATACAGGTTGTCATATGATATTTCTCCTTCTCTGTCTGTCTGACTTCACTCAGTATGACACTCTGTAGGTCCATCCATGTTGCTGCAAATGGCACTATTTTATTCTTTTAATGGCTGAGTAATAGTCCATTGTATATATGTACCACATCTTTTTTATCCATTCCTTCAAATCCTTTTTCGTTTTTAAGTCTGGAATAGTATGAAAATGGGAAGACCATGTAGGGAGTTAAAATTCGGGAAACAGAAAGCCAGAGAACTCATGCATTCAGTCCTGCTCTGAGTCATGTCTTTTATATGATTCTATATTTTTAGAAGATTTCCTTCTTACTCTGTTTTCTGATTAGAACATTACTTTTCCTGTAATAAGATTTTAGAACACAAATGCTGGGACTTGACAGATACATAAAATAATCACACCCCAGTGTTACTTATTGAGTACTCACTATATGTTAAGCACAGTTCTAAGTGCAGCAGGCTTACCATCAATAAAACATCGCCTTCAACTTGCTTTACTTTATGGAACCAGACATAAACAAATCCACTTTAATGTGTACATTAAGTGCTTTTCTAAAAGTCAAGTCTCAAATGCTTTGTGGCTCTAGTAGTCGGTGGTGGGGAAAGGGATGTACATTAGAGTTTCCGGGAAGTAGGTATAAAATGAGTTCTGAAGGTTGATAAGCATTTTCCAAGATGAAAAGGGAGGAGAGAAAATGCCAGATTTCGGGAACAGCAAGTGCTAGTGCATGGTTGAGGAGGAACATGTACCTCTAGGGACTCGCGGAAGCCGGTTGCTGGGTTAGTAGCAGGAGCTGGATCACAGTAGATCTGCATGTTGTGGGGGTTCCTGGAATAAGCTGATGCTCATTATTAACCATCAGCTCAGCAGATCTTAGTGTCTTCGAAATTTCTTTCCCAGTTTTTTTTACTGTAAGGTATGGGTGTTTGGTTATAATTATAGTACCTGAAACATTTGGTGCTTGTTTACTAATGTGTAACAGTGTCCACAGGTTCATATTTGTTCACAAGGTTAATTGTTTTTTAAAAAGGCCTTCATGTATTTTGGGCCTCTGAAAAGGTCAGCTGACTTCTACCATATAAATGTATTTTTTCTAAGTTTTGATTCTTGATCGACACTTGGAAAGGAGCAGTATTGCATAATGGTTTAAATGGTGGGCTCTGAGTTAGACTGGGTGTGTGTTTGTGTTTTGTTTGTTTTTTTTTTGTTAGATTTTTTGATGAACGCACATACCTTTATAGGCTTTGGTTTTCTTGAGCTGTGAAATGAGGATGAATATAGTGCTTGTCTTGCTGGGTTGTTGTGAAGATTAAAATTGGAATGTTCCCATAAGGTGTTGAGCATCATGCTTTACTCATCACAGAGTACTGGCTATTATTTTTATTTTGAAAGGAGATAAAGTAGAAAATTTTTAGCTAAAGAGAAGTGTATTTAAGGCCTACCTGACAGCAAGGCAGAATGCTTGAGAGACAATAGAACTGAAATAGGCAAAGATGATGTATCTTTACAGGAAACACAGGGGATGGGGGCCGTAGTGCAGTATGGATGGTTAAACACTTGGATGTTGAATGCGGAAGAAGGAAACTTTTAGCATCACTTCATGGGAAATAGATGGGGAAACAGTGGAAACAGTGGCAGACTTTATTTTTGGGGGCTCCAAAATCACTGCAGATGGTGACTGCAGCCATGAACTTAAAAGACGCTTACTCCAAAAGTTATGGCTAACCTAGATAGCATATTCGAAAGCAGAGACATTACTTTGCCAACTAAGGTCCGTCTAGTCAAGGCTGTGGTTTTTCCTGTGGTCATGTATGGATGTGAGAGTTGGACTGTGAAGAAGGCTGAGTGCCAAAGAATTGATGCTTTTGAACTGTGGTGTTGGAGAAGACTCTTGAGAGTCCCTTGGACTGCAAGGAGATCCAACCACTCCATTCTGAAGGAGATCAGCCCTGGGATTTCTTTGGAAGGAATGATGCTAAAGCTGAAACTCCAGTACTTTGGCCACCTCATGTGAAGAGTTGATTCACTGGAAAAGACTCTGATGACGGGAGGGATTGGGGGCAGGAGGAGAAAAGGACGGCAGAGGATGAGATGGCTGGATGGCATCACCGACTCGATGGACACGAGTCCGAGTGAACTCTGGGAGTTGGTGATGGACAGGGAGGCCTGGCCTGCTGCGATTCATGGGGTCGCAAAGAGTCAGACACGACTGAACACTGAACTGAAGTACCATAAGATGAATGCTGAAAAAGAAAATTGGCCTTTCATCTTAAGTAATCACATGTTTTCAAAGTGGTGGTTTCTTTAAATTTAGGGACAAACTTTATAATGTATTATGTTAACCACCAGATGGCACTATATGAACTTGATTTAAATAGAGACGCTTCACTGTTGATTATTGAGTCTCAAATGTATAGGTATCACATTTAAGAAAACGTCAGTTTTTAAAGTCTTTGGGGAAAATTGTCATACTCAGGTTTTATTAGGTCTTATATAACTGGAATGCTAATGCATTATTAACTTTTAATACATCAAGTACAGAAGTGTTTTCAAAAAGAAATTTATTCCAAGTAGAAATGGACAAATTAATGTTGTCTTCTTTTCACTGGTAAACCTTCAGCATGTCAATTATTAAAGGATATAGTAATATATACAATGCTGATTTTTTTTCATTCTTTATTTGTTGCATTTCTTAGAGAGGCTTTTACATTTTTATTTTATCTTTTTAATTTTTTTGGACAAAATTTTTTCATTTTATTTGCTTTTTGACCAAAATTTTTCTTTTTCTATTATGGATAAACATAAAAACTGGAGATTTTGGTTTTTTATTTTAACTAGAAGCATTTTAGAATATTTACATAATTTTGACATTCACTTTTGTAAAGCTGCATTTTCAGTTTCTGACTTTTGTTTGAAAAGAGTCTCTCTTTGGTCAAGGAAATTTTCTTTTGTCTCTGGTAAAAGAGATTTCATGTCTTCAGATATCACTGAAGGTTCATTTCAGCTCATGTTCTGCTGCTGCTGCTGTTGCTGCTAAGTCGCTTCAGTCATGTCCGACTCTGTGCGACCCCATAGATGACAGCCCACCAGGCTCCTCCGTCCACGGGATTTTCCAGGCAAGAGCACTGGAGTGGAGTGCCATCGCCGTCATGCTCTTCTTGCTTCAAATTATATCTGTTGCAGGAAAATTAACATTAATATTAATGTTTATTTATATTTTATATTAAAAAGATTAAATGTAGTGTTTGTCAGACTTTTAAAATTGCCCCTCCCCACATTTAACATGCCAGTGGATTCACTGGTTTTTAATATAATTTGTGGTCACAGTGAATAGTCCTAGAAACAGATTACATTGTTTCTGTTTATTATGCAGTCATTTGGATCCCCAGGGGAAGATTAGTTTTAAATATTTAAAAAGTTTGTGAATTTTGTGCTGTCATCAATATTATCACAAGTCACTTCGTAGAACTGATGGTCTTTAAAGGAAGGCATTCTGTACCCTAAGCATTTATATTTTTAAGAGCATGAGGGAAAAAATAGAAAAAAGCACCTTGGTTCTGATTTGTTTAAAAAAACAAAGTGAATGTAAAGCAACTGTGCACTTTTGCAAAACTTAGCTTGATAACTGCATTTTCATCTTGACGTATTGCTGGTATGCCACTGCATGGAATTTCAAAATCATTTCCTTTTAACTAAAACCAAAAACCACACACAACCATGATCTGGTTACTGGTACATAGTCCTTTAAGAAGGCTCAGAGTCCTAACAATTTATTGCTATTGATTGCCTCACTACACTTTCATTTAAAAATATGCCCCTTTTATAGCTTTCTTCTGTTAAAAAAAGATGTGGAGTTTTTCATGAAATCAATAGCATGTTAAAGAAAGCAGTGTAGCCTAAAAATTCTTTTGAAAACTTTGGTGAAATTTTTGTAACTTTTCTTTATATATAGGATAATGAAATAATTCTCAACATTTAGTAGAGTACTGTTCAGAGATGTAAAAGTTCATGGATCTAGAATCTGCTGGCATGGGACTAACGAAAAAATGTTTTGTTTTCCTGTGTGCCTTTAAACCAGAACTTTCAGTTGGGTGACAGTGAGAAGCAAAGGCTAATTCTAGTCAGGGAGACAGGGACTCTTGGTAACTTTAAGCTGTCCTATCATCTGACCCCAAATGGTCTGAGCTTTCAGTTCAAAATCTTTTTTCCCTAAAAATTTCCTCAGCCTTGAAAGTCTTCCCTCCGGCCCCACCGACTGTATTGATAACTTGTAAATATATGTAAAAGAAAGTATTTGCTCTTAATGCATAACTGGTCAGTAAATTCAAGTAGCATGTAATATGTTTAACATTGGAGTGACAATAAGCTTTTAAATATGAATAGTATATTTTGGTGATATTTGGTATAATTTGGACAAATTTTGGTGGTATTGTAATAATATACATGAGAGTTTTTTAATGTAGAAGGAAAAGTCTTATATTTTGAATTGCAGAGTTCTAACTGTAACCAGCCTCTGTGTGCAATGGAGTGTCATGTTTTGGACAAGGGGTGGGTGCTGAAACCTGTAGAGTTCAGGATTTCCACCTTGTCTCGAATTTTACTTTTACCAAATCCCCTGCTCTATCCTTTATTGCCACAACCTCTGTTACTGATTGTAAATCCCTGCATTCCTTCTTAGACATAAAAAGATGCACTTTTGGATTGGATTATCACTGTGATAAAGTTATTTATTAAATATTTTTTATTGTTTAAAGCAGTATTGCTTGAGAGAACTGTGTAAAAAAAAGTGTTAGATAGCTTATCTGAGAAAATGCATGAATAGTTTGATATAGCCATTAGAAAGAAAAACAATTGTTAATAACTTGTCTCTTCTAGGTATACCTTAGATGAGTTTGGAACAGCCAGAAGAAGTACAGTGGTTCGTGGATTCATTGATGCTCTTACAAGAGGGGGCCCAGGAGGTACCCCTAGACCCATTGAAATGCACTCCCATGACCCTTTGAGGTATAGTAGCAGACAGTATTGGGGTATTCAGTGTTTTTCTGAAGGAAATTTTCACTAACATTTAGTTTTTCCATTAGATACGTAGGAGATATGTTGGCTTGGCTCCATCAAGCTACCGCTTCTGAAAAAGAACACCTTGAAGCTCTTTTGAAGCATGTAACTACACAAGGTGGGTCAGCTGGTGGCTCCTGCTCATCTGAGATGTAGCACATTACACAGGATGTCTCTGTTTCTGTTCTCGCTGCTGTTTTTCATGGAGATAAACTCTTCACCCTAGTGATTCAGTAAGCGGCCTAATTAGTCTTCCTTTCTCTGGTTTCCCCTTTTCTAGTGAATTCTTCTCCATCACTTTCATTTTGTGACACAACTGATAACATTTTTATACCGGACCTTTGGGGCCTTCCCTAGTGAGCCAGGACCCCTCTGCTCCCCTTTCGAGGTGCCTCTGGAGTGCCTGGTGTACGTTGTCTCAGATCTTGTACAGCACTATCCTCTAAAGGCAAAAGGGGATGTTGTCTCCATTTTGTCTACAAGCACACAGGCTTAGTGACTTTTCTTAAGGTCATGAAGCTCCTATTTCTTTCTTTTCTATTAATACTACTCAGCCCCTTTTTTAATTCTCATGTGACTGTTTCAAAATTTTTTGAATAATCGCCTATGTACTGAATGTACTTAAAATTTTTGTCTTAATTTCAAAGAAGAAAAATGATTATTTTTGAGTTGCTAACATCTGTTTGCAGAATTTCCAGTCTTTTTGGTTGTGACTGTCTGAGATACCTATGATAGAAGGGGTTAGTGGATAATTAAGATGTTCTGGTTTTGATGGGAAAGGAAAGGACATGTTGTGGGGGGTGTCCCTTGCCTGTGTTGCATGGCGCGGCCCCACACCATGCTGGTTTATCAGGTCACCTTCTGGGAGAGGCCAGTGTGCAAATGGGTGCAGGACTCAACCTCCTCACTGATAATCAGACTAGATTCAGCATCTGTGATAGATTGGCACACAGTCTGCACTGTTTAAAGTTGTTTTCTGTTACCCTAATAACTGAGTTTAAAAGAATGTGTTTCTTAAAAGCTGTTAGTAAAGTATACATGAGAGGCCGCATTAAGAGGCAGGAAGAAAATAATTGGAGTTAGAAATAAGTTCTTCCGTGGGAATGGCATGAATTCTTCTCAACTTCAGTTTCTCCATCTGTGAAAATGAAGGTAGTTACAAGCTGTACATGTCCAAGTACACGGTATAGACCTTGATAAGTGGTCAGTAATTAGTAAATGTCAGTGTTTCCATTAAACTGTAAGGTGGTTTTCCATCTTATACCTGAAGTTTGTGTGCTTAGTATGTCTGCCTAGAATAAGAAGTTTGTGGAACAGATCCTAATACATCTACTCATCACCTCCTTCAGTTAATTAATTTCACAATCTTTTTCATTAATCAGCAGTCAAATGAATTGATAGAGCTTTAGGTTCAGATGTTAATAAAGTGAGTAATATCCTAAAAGATATTGAACTTAATAAAATACCATTAATGGTTATTTAAAATGTTTATCATTAATGTCATTAATCACAGGTATTAGTGTTTGTTGATTTTTTGTACTTCTGTGAAACAGTGCAATATGAAAAAAATTTCAGTTATGTTATAATTAACCATAGGTGTTGAAGAAAATATTCAAGAAGTTGTTGGCCATATCACTGAGGGTGTGTGCAGGCCTCTAAAGGTAAAATACTTTGTATATATATTATATCAAATATATGTTATATGGTTAAATTATTGCCTTATTTGGAGTTTAAAGAAATAACAACTTGAGCTATAATTTTGTCAAATTAACAAATTAATGTCAGATAATAATAAAGTTGTATGGTTAAATTATTACCTTATTTGGAGTTTAAAGAAATAACAACTTGAGCTGTAATTTTGTCAAATTAACACATTAATGTCGGATAATAAAACTCATTTTAAAATAATCATTGCCAATTTTCCGTGCAGGGTTTTTGTATATTATTACATGTATTTATTGGGCTTCGCTGGTGGCTCAGACAGTAAAGTGTCTGCCTGCAATGCGGGAGACCCAGGTTCGATTCCTGGGTTGGGAAGATCCCCTGGATAAGAAAATGGCAATCCACTCCAATACTCTTGCCTGGAAAATCCCATGGATGGAGGAGCCTGATAGGCTACAGTCCATGGCGTCACAAAGAGTCGGACACGACTGAATGACTTCACTTTCACATGTATTTATAATGTAAAATATTTTAGCAGATCATACTCATTGGTATTATGACATACTCCAAAATCTAAATGCTTTCAAAAGTGTTTATTGAACATCTCCGCATATGTATTATTCTGCTAAGTGCTGCAGAGATGTAAAAGGACTAGAAAATACAATGTCTGTTTAGAATCTAATTAGAAAACAAGAAGACATAATGTTTTCTGCAGCTTAAGCATAGTTGTAGTGTAATATGTAAGTAAGCACATTCAGTATAGTTTAAATTGTATTTTTTAGTTAGGGAATGTGAAGTAAGGGAAAGATTAGTGAAGGACGGATTTTAATTAGAAAGATTCCCAGTAGTTAATCTTGAGCATTTCAAGTTAATTTTGAACTAGATCTGAGATACTGCCCTGGTAGTATTATAATTAGACAAATATGTTGGAGCCAAGTCAAGATCCATCCGCTTTCCTGTTCTCTAATTAATATTAAAAGAAACTTGGTTTAGTTGTTTAAAGGTAAAACTTTTTTCATTTTTTTCCCCTTAATATTGGTTCATAGAGCAGTACCTTTTTACTGATAATTTTAGGCATGTAACAGCTGCTTTGCAGTTTAGTGCTGAACAAAATTCCATTATATGCTGGTTAAAAAACCTCCAGATGATCTCATTGTATTGATTATTTCTGATAGCAGCTGCCTTGAGCCAAATTTTGTAGGTAATGGATCACTTGTTCATAGAGTATACCTGTGTTAAATTTTTTGTGTTGTTTTACCATCCTCTGATTTAATATTCAGATATTACTTATTTAGAAGGAAATTTGTGATTTCTATAATCATGAAATTTAATCTCTTTAATGCTGTTCACACCACATGTGATTAATGAAAAAAAGTTACACTTTGAAGAAATGTTTAATTTTTTGTCACATGTTTTAATAGGTTCGAATTGAACAAGTAATAGTTGCTGAACCTGGGGCAGTTTTATTATATAAAATTTCTAACCTCCTCAAATTTTACCACCACACAATCAGGTAAGTGGAATGGTTAAATGTGCTCATTAAATCCCATGTCATACTTCATTTCAGTTAGAACACAGTGTAATATTTCTGTGTGTGTGTGTATTCTATTTGTTGACTAAGTGAACCTCCCACCATGTGAGTCGTTATTTGCATATTGTACATGTTGTAGTTTGAGGTCCGTCATTTCCTTTTTCCTTTCTTTTCCAGGCGTAACTGTACACACACATACACACACACATTTGCACACGCACAGCTTATATAGCAGTATAAGTCTATGATAGAAGTATTTTTTGAGTCCTGTATTTGAGATCCATGGCACTTAAAGCAACTCTGTATTATACTCAGAACAGGGCATAATTAGTAAAATGTCCTATTCTGGATATAAATAACATAAATTCTTCTTTAACATTTAGTTTTCCATTAGTGGTAAAACAGAATCATAGCTTTATCTTCTCTAAGTAATATTAATAGCTATCTTATCTTCTCTAAAGAGACTTTATCTGATTAGGAACCACTTGTCTTATCTAGGAACCACTTGTCTTATCTAAAATATAATCTTTGACTCCAAAATTTGCATTCTTTTTCACCATGCATATATCTTTTGACAGCATACTACACTTGAGCCCTATTGTAAATGTCACTCACTGTAAGACCATGTTATATGTGAGTTGTAGTAAAACAGTGGTATTCCAAGCTCTATTTTTGATAGTCTATTAAAAAATCACTTTAGATGACTTTTTACAAGCATGCTAGTATCAGGAACAGAAAAATCACTTTCAATACATGAATAGGAGAATAAAATTGGAAATTGTTTTATATACATGGCTGTGTTACATTCTGGAAAAAATGAGAAACCCCACTGGGCAAGTCTAAGAAATATCCTTGTAGGAGAAAATTGAGAATTATAGGATGTACAGTAGTTATTTTAAAATGTTAACCAAATTTTTCATAATTAGTTTAAAGATACTTTTTTGGCAGCTGTATAATCATAATACTTTATAATTTGCAGATGTGTTACTGATATGGCATGAATTCTATTTAAAAAAGCTCAGTATTAATAATATTTTCTTCATAGAGCTACTGATGGAATGGCTTCCTTTAAATTAGAAGCAGATCTTCTTTTAATCTTCAGATAATTAAAACATGCATTTCTGTAATAGCAGAAAAATAGCCACATGGATTTGCATGCTATAAGGGTTTAGTCTAACCCACTGCTTTTCTAAGAGATTATGAGATATTGAAAACACTGTAGTTTGCTTTCATTTGTTCGTCACCTAAAAAAAAAAACAACTCATTTCTATATGAGACTAGAGTAATTGTTTTAATTCACAGGTTATATTCTATATAAAAACTTTTATTTAAATCTGGATCTTTTAAAAGAATTCTACCCAGTTATAGAGCTAAATTGTTTAGACCTGCTTTGCAACCAGAAATATTCTTTGCTTTTAGTGGCATTATTGGAAATAGCGCAACCACATTGTTGACTACCATTGAAGAAATGCATTTGCTGAGCAAAAAAATATTCTTCAGCAGCTTAAGTCTTCATGCCAGTAAGTTAATGGACAAGGTATGTTTGAAAAATGCAGTTCTTATACTGTGTGAGTCTTTCACGTTTTAAAATGCTGTTTTACTGTTTTTACATTGGTGACAGTTTTTTTCCCCATTTCATTTAGTGTTCTCTTGAGTTCTTCCTATGAACAAAAAAATTCATTTTGCAATGGCTTACTGGATGTAGGTTTATAGTCTGTTCCTAGAACAGTATAACATCGAGTCATAGTTGGAAGTAGAATCTCAAAGTCCTAGTTTTACTACCATTTTTCAATAACCCATAATTTGGTCAGGACTAAAATGACATACAGTTTGAAAAACTGGAACTTTTAGTAAATACTTTTTCTAAACAGCTGGCATATATTTTTACTCTGGTGGTCTAGCTTTTTCCTTATGGAATTTATGTTCCTTTGAGTTACATATTACAATTATGGAACAAGTAAGATAATAAAAAATTCCATAAAAACAAAGGGAAAAAAACCAACAAACAAAAACCTGAAAGAGTTCTGTGAGAGTTAGTATTTTACATTGAGCATTGTGCTGCGTAAAAGTAAATTGGTGAGACCTTAAGGAATGGGTTTATAACAATCAAATCCTTCTTTGTTTTTATTTCATTATTAAGGACCAGGTTTTTCAGGGTTGTATCACAATCACCATTTTTGTTTTAAAGTATGCTGCTCTATCCAGTTGCCTGGTTCTATTAGATGCAGGTTTGTAGTATGGTGTTGAGCAGTCAGTAGCAATCCAGTTTAGAGGCCCTGGATTTTACATTTCCTAAGCTCAGGGAAACCTTAAGAGTCTACTGTCTGACCCTAACATAGGATTCACATTTTCTGGAAAAGCAGCATGAATTTGTGGAGATGAAGTATTTCACTTATGTGTTTTCTTGTATCACCAGAAGTTTACTAACAGGCAGTCAGTCCTTGTTTTAGATATGGTTATGTAAGTTATTATTTAGACACAGCTTTTCTAAAATCATTCATCCATGATACAAACTGTGAATGTTGCTTGCTAATGAAAGCACAAGGGCAAACAGGGACGGTCTGTTGGTCTCAGGTTGCACTTCCATTCATGGAAAATAGTCTGATAAATCAGTGCTTACTGTAGAGTCAAGTGTTTTATGGGAGACATCCGCAGTGTGTTATGCTGGCACATGAGGGAGGGTATTAGTTTAGCTCAGTCGCTCAGTCATGTCTGACTCTTGGACTGCATGGACTGCAGCACGCCAGGCCTCCCTGTCCATCACCAACTCTGGGAGCTTGCTCAAACTCATGTCCATTGGGTCTTGATGCCATCAAGCTGTCTCATTCTCTGTTGTCCCCTTCTCCTCCTGCCCTCAATCTTTCCCAGCATCAGGGTCTTTTCCAACGAATCAGTTCTTTGCATCAGGTGGCCAAAGTATTGGAGTTTCAGCTTCAACATTAGTGCTTTCAGTGAGTATTCAGGACTGATTTCAAGATTGACTGGTTGGATCTCCTTGCAGTCCAAGAGACTCTCAAGAGTATTCTGTAACAGCATAGTTTAAAAGCATCAATTCTCCGGCACTCATCTTTCTTTATAGTCCAGCTCTCACATCCATACATGACTACTGGAAAAACCAAAGCTTTGACTAGATGAACCTTTGTTGGCAAAGTAATGTCTCTGCTTTGAATATACTGTCTAGGTTTATCATAGCTTTTCTATGATAGCTTTTAATTAAAAGGAGCAAGATCTTTTAATTTCATGGCTGCAGTCACCATCTACAGTGATTTTGGAGCCTCCAAAAAATTAAGGTCTTTCACTGTTTGCATTGTGTCCCCATCAATTTGCTGTGAAGTGATGGGACCGGATGCCATGATCTGAGTTTTAAGCCAACATATTCACTCTCCTCTTTCACTTTCATCAAGAGACTCTTTAGTTCCTCTTCACTTTCTGACATAAGGGTGATGTCATCTGCATACCTGAGTTTATTGATATTTCTCCCTGCAGTTTTTATTCCAGCTTGTGCTTCATCCAGCCCAGCGTTTCTGCATGTAAGTTAAATAAGCAGGGTGACAATATACAGTCTTGAGGTACTCCTTTTCCTATTTGGAACCAGTCTGTTGTTCCATGTCCACTACTAACTGTTGCTTCTTGACCTGCATACAGATTTCTCAGGAGGCATTGTAAGGTGGTCTGGTATGCCCATCTTTCAGAATTTTCCACGGTTTATTGTGATCCACACATGTAAAGGCTTTGGCATAGTCAGTAAAGCAGAAGTAGCTGTTTTTCTGGATTTCTCTTGCTTTTTTGATGATCCAGTGGATGTTGGCAATTTGATCTCTGATTCTTCTGCCTTTTCTAAATCCGGCTTGAACATCTGGAAGTTTCACAGTTTACATACTGTTGAAGCCTGGCTTGGAGAATTTTGAGCATTACTTTTCCAGCGTGTGAGATAAGTACAGTTGTACATTTGTTTCAACATTCTTTAGCTTTGCCTTTCTTTGGGATTGGAATGAAAACTGACTTTCTCCAGTCCTGTGGCCACTGCTGAGTTTTCCAAATTTGCTGACATACTGAGTGCAGCACTTTCATAGCATCATCTTTTAGGATTTGAAAGAGCTCAACTGGAATTCCATCACTTCCACTATCTTTGTTCATACTGATGCTTCCTAAGGCCCATGTGACTTTGCATTCCAGGATGTCTGGCTTAGTTGAGTGATCACACTATCATGGTTATCTGGGTCATGAAGATCTTTTTTCTTTGGTGGTTCTATGTATTCTTGCCATCTTTTTTTTAATATCTTCTGCTTCTGTTAGGTCCATACAACTTCTGTACTTTATTGTGCCCATCTTGAAATGTTTCCTTGGTATCTCTCATTTTCTTAAAGAGATCTCTAGTCTTTCCCATTCTGTTGTTTTCCTCTATTTCTTTGCATTGATCACGACGAAGGCTTTCTTTTGCTAGTCTTTGGAACCCTGCATTCGAATGGGTATATCTTTCCTTTTCTCCTTTGCCTTTAAAGGAGGATTATATGTGTCCATAATAATATACATATACAGAGGGGGAGCTTTCCAGAGAGGGAGTTACAAGAGTTGAACTTCGAAGGACATAGGGATTAGATAGGTGAAAAGGGGGGTGGGTAGAGGTTATCCTAAGTAGAGGAAGCAAAAAGAATATGTAACTCTTTATTTAATGAGACAGGATGGAATATAGACAGAGAAGTCAGGTTGCAGACAGGGTAGTGAAGGAATTATCATTGAAGTAGTTTTTATGAAAATACATACGCTAAGGGAAGAGCCATAAGGGGACAGATTCTTGAAGGGTAAAGGTAAGTCTTCCAAAGTTGGTGACTAATAGAATGTGGTTAAATCAGAGGAAAGAGTTCTAAAATAATTCCTAAGTTCCCAACCTGGGAATATTGATACTAATTGCAAGTATCTGGAATAAAGAGAAAGTGCAAAATCTAGGGGATAAGATGACAATATTGTCTAAATTGGACAAGACACACGTGGGATATCCTCCTGTATAGTCAATCTCATCCAGCAGGGAGCTGTGCATTTGGATTTACAGGGTTTTGTGTATAAAGAGTTGAATCCATGGGTTTATATGAGGTCACTAGGAATCATGTTTAATGAGAGTAGGGCTTCTAGGACACAGTCTTGAGAAACAGCAGCGTTTAAGAGAAGAAGGTAAGCCCAACGATGGTGGGATTCTGAAGAAGGTTGGAGAGCAGGAGAGAAATGAGGATTTTATCAGAAAAGCCAAGAGAATAGAGGTGAAAGCATGGTTGGTTTCCTTCCACATACTATAGGAAGAGTTCTGTGAAAAAAGAGACAGCAGGTTTGTTATCTTTGTCAATATGTAGGTGATCCATGACTTACTGAGGACAATTTTATTCACGTGGTGGGGGCAAGAGCCAGATTGCAATATGGGAAAAGCACAGGAGAGTATTACCCAAAGCTTTACTAACTGGAAAACATAGGAAGTAAAAAAAACTAAAAGTAAAATGTAGAAGGCATTCTTATTGTGAAATCTGAAAAGAGAATAATAAAGCAGAATGGTAAAAGGAAAAATGAATGTACATTTCTACAATCAATTAGAAAACAGAAAAGCAAAATTGATTATTTATTGAAAAGATCAACAAAATTGACAATCTTCTAGCAATTCTTTAAGCAGTGACAAAATTTAAAATTATAGCATCAGAATTGGAGATAATAACCAGAGAGGAGGATTAAAACTTGTTCAGTTTAGTTCCTCAGTTGTGTCCGACTCTTTGCAACCCCGTGAATCGCAGCACGCCAGGCCTCCCTGTCTATCACCAACTCCCAGAGTTTACTCAAACTCATGTCCATCGAGTAGGTGATGCCATCCAGCCATCTCATCCTCGGTCGTCCCCTTCTCCTCCTTCCCCCAATCCCTCCTAGCATCAGAGTCTTTTCCAATGAGTCAACTCTGCATGAGGTGGCCAAAGTATTGGAGTTTCAGCTTTAGCATCAGTCCTTCCAATGACCACCCAGGACAGATGCCCTTTAGAATTGACTGGTTGAATCTCCTTGCAGTCCAAGGGACTCTCAAGAATCTTCTCCAACACCACAATTCAAAAGCATCAATTCTTCGACACTCAGCCTTCTTCACGGTCCAACTCTCACATGCATAACGTGACTACTAGAAAAACCATAGCCTTGACTAGGCGGACCTTTGTTGGCAAAGTAATGTCTCTGCCTTTGAATATGCTATCTAGGTTGGTCATACTTTGCTTCCAAGGAGTAAGCGTCTTTTAATTTCATGGCTGCAATCACCATCTGCAGTAATTTTGGAGCCCAAAAAAATAAAAGTCTGACACTGTTTCTACTGTTTCCCCATCTATTTGCCATGAATTGATGGGACCAGATGCCATGATCTTAGTTTTCTGAATGTTGAGCTCTAAGCCAACTTTTTCACTTTCCTCTTTCACTTTCATCAAGAGGCTCTTTAGTTCCTCTTCACTTTCTGCCATAAGAGTGATGTCGCCTGCATATCTGAGGTTACTGATACTTCTCCCAGAAATCTTGATTCCAGCTTGTGCTTCTTCCAGCCCAGCGTTTCTCGTGATGTACTCTGCATAGAAGTTAAATAAGCAGAGTGACAATATACAACCTTGAGGTACTCCTTTTCCTGTTTGGAACCAGTCTGTTGTTCCATGTCTAGTTCTAACTGTTGCTTCCTGACCTGCATACAGATTTCTCAAGAGGCAAGTCAGGTGGTCTGGTATTCCCATCTCTTTCAGAATTTTCCATAGTTTATTGTGTTCCACACAGTCAAAGGCTTTGGCATAGTCAATAAAGCAGAAATAGATGTTTTTCTGGAACTCTCTTGCTTTTTCGATGATCCAGCGGATGTTGGCAATTTGATCTCTGGTTCCTCTGCCTTTTCTAAAACCAGCTTGAACATCAGGAAGTTCATGGTTCATATATTGCTGAAGCCTGGCTTGGAGAATTTTGAGCATTACTTGACTAGCGTGTGAGATGAGTGCAATTGTGCAGTTGTTTGAGCATTCTTTGGCATTGCCTTTCTTTGGAATTGGAATGAAAACTGACCTTTTCCAGTCCTGTGGCCACTGCTGAGTTTTCCAAATTTGCTGGCATATTAGATATTTAATTAAATTGCTGAGGGAAAATATTAGTAAATGAGAAAGTAGAAGTACTTCCTTTACCATATAAAGATTAATAAAACTAACAGCCAATATATTATATTTCTGTTTAAGTCAAGAAAGAACACAAGAATACTTGCCAAGACTGCTTTTTTAAATAAAAGTCCAGATAAAGTAATGAGAGATACAAACATTTTAAAGTAAGAAATAGATTATTTGTGAATGCTCTGATTGTACTTCAAAAACTCAAGAAATACAATTGGTGACAAGATCAATATACAAGGATTAATAATTTGGGGGGAATTTGGCAACGTGGAAATAATGGCAACCAGGGAATTTGGGGAATTTGGCAACCAGGAATCTGTCTTTACACCTTAGACAACTGCACTAGCAGAGTTTGTCCGGTATAACTATTTTGGAACTCTGGAGTCTATTGAAGAATTGCAAATTCTAGGGGAAGGCTTGAATTGTAAATTGCAGTCAGTTTTGGTCAACTTCAACTCTTAGCACACTTCCAACTACCCATCTCCCACCCCCTGGGCTGTGGCGGGCAGCTGTGTACTTGTTCCTTGAGTGCCTTGCACACAGCTTGTAGAGCCAGGGTGGACAAAAAGGACCCTGTCCTCCATACCTCTGGGATCTGTGCTCTTATCCCAGAGTTGTGAAGAGGAGGGTGACCACTGTTTCTACACCTCCGCGTTGTGACAGACTTCTCCCCCTAAATTAATCAACTGGCTAAATTGACTTCCTGGTGATTTCAAAGGTTAGTGCATTTTTTCTACCCGCTTAACATTTTTTGTTTTTCCCATGATGGGAGTCAGACATTAAAAACATTCAAAAACAACAGTATATACAAGGAAAATTAAAAAGTAACCACGTGTTCAGGGAAAAGAGCAGGCTCAGAAAGTCGTGAGAACTTTAGTTTATACCTCAGCCTGATCCTTGGCACAGAGATAGCCTACAGCAAGTTAAAAAAAGTAACAAGAAATGACAACCCCTGGAGAAGGGGGAGAATTTATTTCCAGGGTTAACAAATGCTGTTTTTAGCAAGGGAAATGTGTCCCATTCAAAGCAGATACCTTCCTGCAAAAGACTTGATGGCACATCTACCAGGCAAAGACTTTAGAACACTTAGGTTAAGCATGAGCCAAGAGAACAGTGTGTGGCACAGTGGAATACCTACCAAGAGTTAGAGAATCTCAGAAAGAAGTCCTGGAGTTGAAAAGTACAACTAGCAAACAAACGAAGTCCTTAGAAAAGGTTAGACATCCTGACCAACTGGGATTTATTCCTGAATTGCAAGGATGGTTCAGCAAGTGAAAGTCAGTCATTATCATTACCACATGGATTGGTTTTCAAATCCTTTGCCCTTTTCCTACTAAGTTGTATCTTATTCTTGTTATTTTCTGATATTTTAATACATTATGAATATTAAGTGTCATATATATTACAAACCTTTTCTCCATGTCATCATTTACCTTTTTATTTTGCCTGTAGTTTATTCTGATATATCCCTTTTAATGTTTACACAGTAAAATCTAACATTTTTTTTCTCTATTGTTTCTCCTTTGGGAACTTGCTATAAAACGTACTTCAAAAACTTTCCCACATCAAGAAAATACATATAGAATTTATTATATGCTAAAGTTAATGTCTAGTAGTGGGAAAGTGTTAGATTATTTAATAAATTTATATAAATGCATGTTCTTAGGTCTTTCTGTAATTTCACTTTTATATTGAATTTTTAATCTATGTAAAGTTTATTTTTGTCCATGTGGGGAAGGAAGGATCACACTTATTTTTCTCAAATGGTATCTATTTATTTTGTTTTATTTTCATTCAGAAAACCCACTAAGTTCTTAAATACTGTATTTCTCTTATAAAGTTAAAATGAAAGTTGCAGGAAAATACAGTGGTTAATGAAAGGCAAATTTTAAGTGTGGCGTCTTCCAGCTAAATTCTAGAACAGAATAGGATAAAAACAGGGAAAGAAAGAATTGTAATTTTAATATATTAAGTACCAATACTGCAGCCAATGTGAGATTAGGTGAATGGGTTTATGACTATTATTATTATTATTTATTGTTATTATCAATAATTATGCCCTGAAATGTTTTTCTTAGATATGAATTGGGTAACATTTATGGATATTTTAACATTACGTGAGATTGGAATATGATAACTGTTTTAGCTCATGTGTTACTTATATGTAAACAACCATTTCAGGTTTCTTTCAGAAAATCTTATTTTCTCCAAATTTTAATGTTCCATATTTTATGTTAAGTATATTATCATCTTATTCTGCCTCTTATAAACCATTCATCTCTTCCAAGAAGATTATAGGCCTTATGAGGAAAACACGTATTGCAGAATGGTCTTCACTACCAAAGCACCCATTTTTTGTTAATAGAATTTTAAAGTGGATTATAAAATTGTTAGGAAGAATAGCTTTTAAAATAAAGATATAGCCAGAAATGAACTCTTTTATGATTCCTTCTTTGCTTTTAAAAAGACACATTTGGGAGCTAATTCTTTATCTGGTATGCTAAAGGAGAATTCAAGGACATTATTTTATTGAAAGATGTACCTTTTCCCTAAAAAGTGTTTGAAGCCCTTCAGTAGTTAGATATGTGTACTCCCTTATTTATCAGGCTCTCCTGAAACATTCACAGCTGTGCATCTAGCAAAATCTAAAGGATCCCCTAAAAGATAGAATGTCATACCAGTTTTAGCTAGAGAGACATTTTCTGAAAACTTTTCACTATAGTAATTCAGTATTGATTTAAAGGGTATGTTTTATCATAAATGAAACCCATATCAAATTAATAATAAGCAGGGTTTACTTGCTTAGCACTCTGAAAAGAAAATCTAAATGGTCCTTTTAATTTTGATTTAAATTCTTGGATATCACTCCTGTTTAGAATGTCTTATTACTGTTCAAATTGTAGTTCTTGGAGGAGCAGCTTGGGCATCACCTTAGAGTTTATTAGTTTAGCTGAGATGAAGAACCTCAGGCACCTGAGATTAAGATTCAGACCTGCTGAATCAGAATGTGCATTTAACCAGATTCCCTGGTCATTGTTTGGATCTTAAAGTTTGAAAAGTGCTTTTTAAGAGGAATACTTCGAGATTTACATTATTCCTTGCAGATTATTCTGACAGGAAAAACAGACAAAAACAATGTTTTCAGCTAAAATGCTTGTTAAATTTAAATAAAAGTGTGTGAAAAAGTTGTAATTTTTTTGACATTTCAAACATTAACTTGCACTCTTAAATTTCTTTTGAATAATTTTATTGACTTAAAATTGTAATTCCATAAATAAGTAAGGTAAGAGGAAACTTTCAGAGGAAATGGTTGTGGTGTAGAATGTGGTGATGTTTTCAATGTATGTTACCGAGAGGGGCCTCATGTGCCCACAGGGCTGGAAAGCCCAACTCTGACCGTGGGTGTTTGGACCGAAGTAAGGGTTTATTTGCAGAGTGCCAAGCAAGGAGAACAGGCAGCTAATGCTCAAAAGATGGGAATTCCTTGATGACTTTCAGGCAGGGTTTTTACTTTCAGGCAAGATTTTTAAAGACAGTGTTAGGGGAAAGGATCTTAAGGTGCGTGACGAGCTTGTGGACCTTCTGATTGGTTATTGGTTATTGATTACTTTATTGGTGATACGGGTGATGTTCTGGGAATCTTAACCTGCTGCTTCCAGCAGGGGTCTGTGTGTTTGTGATCAGCATGTAGTCACCATTCTCTGCCCGGTTGGAGGTCTTACTTTCTCCAGAACAACTCAGAGTATGCATTGATTGTTACCTATATCTTTTCAGGAGGAACTAGGAGTCCTGTGAGTCTGTTGTTGTAATCATTAACCGTTTGTTTCTGCTCTTCAGAACTCAGGAAAGGCATAGGAGACTAAAGCCTTTTGTTCTACAAACAGGAAAATGGGGGACACGGAGGGGCTTTTGTACCTGGGAATATCCTGTAGGGTCCTGCTTGGTTTCAGTCTCCCCTTTTCTTTGATACTCATCAGTCATGAGGGGAACAAGGGCAGGACAAGAAAGGGAGTCTGGTTTTGGATAAGAGATTACTCATAAACTCAGTGAGGGAACTCAGTTATAGGGGGATTTAGTTTCAAGTATATAGACCCTAAACCTGTATGTATTGAGCCACAGTATCTGAGACTGGAGCATGACAGGGAGTGGTGATTCTCAGTTATTGTTGGGGAAGTGCTGGTCTCTCTTGAATTACTTTTTTCTTAAGACTAGGGCTAAACAGAATAGGCAATTTCAAATCCATATGAAAATATAATCCTAAATTCAAAGACTACTAAGTTTTTCCTCATAATTTTTTGTATCTTAAAAGTACAAATTCTATACTTCTGATATATTACTTCTGAGATAATCTAACAAAAACTTTTGTGTCACTTTCTGTGATTTTCATTAGTACAATAGAGAATAAACAATTGATAGATGATAGATTTTGTAATGTGTCAGCCAGTGCTTTATATCTTTCATATGAATGAGTTTGCTGTGAACTGACATTTATTTAGACACTAAAATTTAGTAGAAAAATATAAGCAGTGTATAAAATCCTTTATTTTAGGTTGAACTCCCACCACCTGATCTTGGGCCAAGTTCTGCCTTAAATCAGACGCTCGTGTTGCTGCGTGAGGTTCTAGCATCTCATGATTCCTCAGTTGTGCCGTTAGATGCCCGCCAAGCTGATTTTGTGCAGGTGTGTTGTAAATTCACTCTTAATGACCATTGCTCCTCTGATGTACCTTCTGTTGAAATTCTGGCAATTCATAAGCCATGTATCTTGACACCCCTTCTCAGTGTTTTTTCCTTCAAATAGTAAACCGTTTCCCATTAATTTAAAAAGTAATACATATTCAGCGATGCTTGTTTTAAGAGTTACATTTTTAATACCATTTAGTCTCTTTCATATGTGCTTCTGTAAGTTGGTCCCTTCCTCTCTAGTTTGGCCTTCACTCTAGAGTGCCATTAATGCAGACCTGTGTCACTGGTACGGAGATGAAGGGTCTGTTCAATTCTGTTTCTCGTTGTAGGTTTTGTCGTGTGTCTTGGATCCTCTCCTCCAGATGTGTACTGTGTCAGCCAGCCATTTGGGCACAGCTGACATGGCCACTTTCATGGTCAATTCGCTGTATATGATGAAGACGACGTTAGCTCTCTTTGAATTCACTGACAGACGTCTGGAAATGCTACAGTTCCAGGTTAATTTTGCCATAACGTGACTGCTACTGTGATGAAATTTTCTTTTTCCATACATGATCTCAGTTACTGGCTGTAAGCTAACTTCAGTGACCTGATTTCTATGAATCCCTTGTTATGGTCTGATAATACCTCCCTTCTCCCCAGGCATATTCAGTATTTTAGTTTAGTTTGGGAGAAGCCAAGGTATGTAATGAGTAGGATATTTTATTCAAGCCATAGTATGTGGTGGTAGAATGGAGCTTTTCTGACTAGTTTGAACCATTATCCTATATGCAGATTTCAGTTTCCGAACTGTGAATAACGTGCTATATTTTTCGAACTGCAGCGCTTGTGCGGAAGGTGTTGCAGAGGACAGATACATTTTTGCCTATGTGTAAATCAGTGTTAGGCACAACATTACAATTTGTTAAACCAACCATGCTGGTCCTTAAGCCAAACGGTCTCACTTAAGAGTCACAACAAAGCCATTTATAAAATTTACCAGACACTTGCCTTCTGAGTTTGAAATAGTGATTTGGTAGATAAAATGTTTTAGAAAAACACAAAACTCTGAATCTTCTTTATTATCACAAGAATATAAACAGTTGGCAGTGGCTGCAGTAAAAATGTATTGCTTTTGATTTTTCCAAGGAATGAGTTTTGAGACCTCTAAATTTGTGATATTTCCTGCTCTTTCTTTTTTTTTTTAATAAAATATGAAGTATGATTAATTTTTCTTTCTTCCGTAATTGTTTATGTATAATTAGTAAAAATCTTTTAAAAAATTCATTAGTTTTAATGTATTTATCACTAATTCAACCTCAGACTGCCATTTGTCTAAATCTATTCCCGAAACGTGCAGATATGTATCAATTGTCCAACAATCTGTTTTATCACTAGTTACCCTTGTTTCTTAAATATCCCAAAGTTATTTTTTGCATCTCAAAAGGACACACCCCACCATGTAAGTGCTTATTAGGTCTGCATCGTGCTTGCTGTTAGGTGGGGGCCAGTGCTAGTCTCATGGGCCAGACCAGAATCAGTGTGGAAGGACTGTGCAAGGCTATGCTGCTTGCTGGGAAGCATGCCCCTGCAGTAATGATTTTCCCTGTTTAGTAAAAGATTCTTGATTTTCAGATCTTTAATTTTCTTCCATTCTTAAACTTCTTCCAGTGTTCTGAGTAAGAAATCCAGGCTAGTCTGTTTCTCTTTAGTTTTGTGATAAACCTATTTTATTCATGCGGAAGCTTATAAGGATTTTCCTTTGAGTTCAGATATTTCCTCAGGATATTTTTTAGTATGCCTCTTTTTTTGTTACTTCCATTTTGGACTTTGCACAGCCATTTCAGTCTGAAGATTCAACCTTTTTTTTTTGCTCAAGAAAGTTTTCTGTAATCTTTAATTAATTATCACTTCTCCATCTGTTACTTTTTATATTCTGAATATAAAAAGCTTCTGTCCTTAGTTGGCTTTATCTCCTGAACTTGTCTTTTGATTTCTGTTTAAACCTCTTCACTTTAATATATTTCTTTGATATTTATTCTGTATTACTAGTCTTCCATTTTTCTTTCAGACACTAATTTGGTTCTTAGTGGTAACTCTTTCATTAAATATTTATATTTGCAATCTTATTTTTCTTGGTTTTTCAAAGAGACTAGTAAGTAAAGGTTCTAATTGTACTTTCTTGGGCATTTACTTGAAAAAAAGTTCCCTGTGTCTTTCAATATACATGTGTTAGTCTCTCAGTCATGTGACTTTGCAACTCCATGGACTGTATCCCACCAGGCCCCTCTGTCCATGGTACTTTCCAGGCAAGAATACTGGAATGGGTACCATTCCCTTCTCCAGGAGATCTTCCCAACCCAGGGATCGAAGCCGGGTCTCCCGCATTGCAGGCGGATTGTTTGCTGTCTCAGCTACCTGTGTTACCTCAAGAAAAGACACTTGTTTTCATTACTCTGGTGGCTTTCCTCTTAGACCCTATCACCTTTTTTAAACCAGTTGTAAGTTTTTTGAGGGGAGGGCCTCAGTTACTATAGAGGCTTGGACAATGGCAAGCATTCGAGTGGGAACATCATCTGTTAATAGTGACTGTGCCATTGGTAAACAGGTTGATAACAGTGAGGGAGGAACAGCAGGAAGAGCTCCAGGCTTTCAGGCCTGTACTGGTGAAGGGAAGGGAATTCCCTTCCTGGGAATTTGTCATCCCACCAGGTAGTCTCCACCTGTGACTTCTGCCCCCATTAGCCGTAGGTAGCTTCCCCAAGAACAGCAAAAGCAGGTGAGCACATACACTCCCACCTGCCAGCATAGTCTCTGTAGGCAGCCCCTGGCCCTGACGCCTCTGACTAGTCTTCTGCTGGGTCCTCCACCATCCCCTAGTTGTCCCAGATCTGCTTTCTTCAGGAGAACTTATAGCTTCAGCCCCTGTGGGATTTTCTCCAGGCCTCTCCAGATGGCATATCTGGTTGGCTGACTCAGTCCAGTAAGTTGGGAGCATGAGGCAGTGTGGATATGAGGAACAGCAAGTCCTCATCCTCCCAGAATTCTTTGTAAGTATTTTATTTTACATTGTTGCTGTTGATGAGTAGTTTTTGTTTGCTTCATACCAGCTTTTAAAAGAGCTAAGAAACAGCTCAAATTTTTTTGACTAGCCCTGGAATCCTCAAAGACTTTCTTCGCATTTGTGAGAGGACTTCCTCTTTGAGGAAGGAAAAGTCTTTATAGAAGAGCAGTCCCTGTGCCTCAGCAAGGAACACGATGAAGAGCTGAGAGCCCAGGCCAGTCTACTTCTCCTCTCAGTAGTCCTATTCTTCTTTTAAAATGTTTTCTTTTCATTGTATTTTATTGTAGATTGAAGCACATTTGGACACGCTTATAAATGAGCAAGCTTCTTACGTTTTAACCAGAGCAGGCTTGAGTTACATTTATAACATGGTACAGCAACATAAAGCTGAACAGGTAAGCATGTGGCTGTTCTAACTAGAGAGAAACACTGATTTAGACTGTGTCTTCTAGACTCATTAGAATCTTGCCTCTGCCACTTAATACCAGTTTTTCACTGGGAAAGTGACCTTTCTCTGTTTCCTCATTTGTAAATTGAGGGTACTAAATCTGTAACATAGGGTTATTCTGAAGATTAAGTAAGATAATGCCTGTGTAGTGCTCAGATGACTACCTGAAATACAGTAGAGTGTCCCCAAATGTTAACTGTCCTTTTTACTATAGATAGTTTGGGTTAAAAGTAATGAAAATATACAAAAATTAGTATAGAAAAATGTATAAATTAATTCAATGGTAAATTTTCCAAAGTCCTTTATCACCATCAACTAATTGAATGCTTAAATTACTATATATAAATAGCAGTCATTCCCCATTTTAATTTAGCAGATCATGGTCTATCATTTGGAAAGGTAAATACTTCTGGGGCTAGCATACGATCTTGTTCAGTTATGGAACTCCAGTAGAATTGGAACATGGAGTAGGAGAGAAGCCTAAGAAACCATGTAAGCATTTTTCTTTAAAAAGCAAAAAACTTTTTTAAATAACATTTAAGATGAAGAAGATTTTATAACCCAGAAACTCTTAAGTAACACTCTCAAACAGCACAGATTTTGAATTTTTTCTTTTGATAAGGTAATAAGCAAGTTTCCACCAGAAGGAGCTAACTCTGCTACCTTTTTTATACTATCTAAAATTGTCAAAGTGAGACTCTTAAAGCCCCTATTTCTCACTGCCATTTCTCAGTACTTAACTGCCCGTTTTTCTTGCTTAAGATTAAATCTGAAGTATCCTGCTGTTTCATTGTTCATAAACGTATGTGCTCCTCACTCCAGCACATATTATTGAGGACCTTCATGCTAAGTTATACAGAAATTAACAGCTCATAGTTCCTCTTTTAATTGAGGTTGAAGATAGGACGTTCTTTGGAAATAAACTAAATTTTCAAATTTGGAAAGTCTCCTAATGGACTGTATTTCATAAGTGAACTGTAACATATAGCACCTGTTTTCATCTTGTTTTTGGCCTTTTGTTCTTTAAGGGCCCTTTAGCTAATTTGCCCAACCTAGATTCTGTGGCACTGAAGGCTGCAATGGTAAGTACGTAATAAAGCATGTCAGTATATGTTTCTTTTGGAATGTTATTCCTACTCTTTCCCATGTGATAATTTGCTATATTCACAACTGGGTCCAGTCATAATGATTGCACACGTATCCCTTTAAAGAGGTCTGATCAAGACAGACATTGGTAGTAATATCTCACTGTCCCCTAATAGTCTTATTATTCCTGTTTAGGTTTTCTTCAATTTCAGAATTTTACTCCTAACCTAATGAAGAAACAGGAATGACAACATGAAGAAGTTAGGCTATATATCATTAGAGAAAACCACCAATAATTGCATTTATCATGCAACTAAATAAATGTATAAGGAATACAGTTGTGAATTGTGATAATGCTGTGAATTAAATTATGCAGATCCAAAATCTCAGAGTCAACCCCTTCATCCCATTTACTGTTAACCAAATCATGATGATTTTGCGCTCTAATTTTCTCAGGTATCTTCTCTTATTTCCACTCCTGTTGCCCTTGTTGTCTGAGATGTGCAGGAGCTACCCATTTGTTGCCTTTGCATCTGCTACGTACGACCTCCCCTTTGATTCTTTTTGCTGTGGCCAGAGTTAGCATCTTAAATTCAAATCAGATGATTTCCCCTCTTTCGTTATTTCCCTCCTTTAATGGTTTTCCTAATGCTTTTACAGTAGAAATTAGAATCTGTTAGAAAAGCTTTCAAGTCCTATATGATCTGAGCTCTAGTAGCCATTCTTTCTCACCTAAGCCTTCATCCACACTGTCCTCACTGTGCATACACTTAACCTAATGTCAGTCCATCTTCACGATTTCACTGAAAATGTCCTTTGGTCAGAGGTGCTTTTGCCAAACACAAAGATTAGATCTGTGTCATCCTGATGGATGCTTGTATAGTATTGGTACCTTGGTTTTTCCTTTATTTACATTTGTTTACTACCTCTTTCACTAGACCGTGAGCTCTGTGAAGCTAGGGACTGTCTCTTTTTGCTCACCATTATATTTACATTACGTTATAAGGTACCTTACTAATAACAGGTACTCTATGAATATTAATAATGAATAGATGTGTCTCCAATTAAAATAAATAAATTTATATTAAAATAAATAAATTACAAAATAATGAATAGATGAGAGAATGATTAACAGATACTCTGGATTTTAAAAAGTAAGGTAGACTTGAAATCTGATGACTTAACATCTTAGTAATATTATTACCCAGAAGTTTGGTGAGGGAGATCAAAATGAATGGCTTGGATTTGAAATTTTAAAAGTAGATATTGCTGATACTGAGTACCTTAAAGAGTTGACACTTGCAGTGAATTTAGTTAGAATATATGACAAATAAGTCATTTTGATCACAAAGACCTCGTTATTTGGAATATGGGATTTTCCCAAAGATTTAATCCTTAACAAGGGATGATTATTAGGGAGGTCTGTTAGCAGATATGTGCACTTTGTGTTTCGAATTTCTCTGTTTCATTTAGGTTCAGTTTGATCGCTATCTGTCTGCTCCTGACAACCTGTTAATGCCACAGCTGAACTTTCTTCTAAGTGCCACAGTGAAGTAAGTATTTACTGGTTCCAATTATTAATAGTTGGTAAAGATTCACATACATTTCTTAGAAAAAACTTGTTTTTTAAAAAAGGAGATTTAATCATTGAGGATTTATAGTTCTCAACCTTTTTTTCTACCTCAGCACCTCTAAGAGAGCTGACCTTACCCTGTTCATACTTGTTCCTTATGTTTGTAGTTTGAAAGTGTCTATTTAGTGAATGCTTTTTTAAAAAAACAGTGGGACTTTTATATATAATTGAAGCTACAATGTGATAATACGAAGTTCCATTGTATTAATATAATGTCAAAATTGCACTGAATATGTGATAAAAGATTAGTAACATGTTCATTGTGCAACATAGATGTCCTACTGTTTAGATCATTTTGAACTCTGGAAGTTTCTATAAATATATTATAAAATTGTTCCATATCACATATTAGAAATGTGTTCAAGGCAAAGGACTATACATTAAAATATAAGGATATTACAATTAGAAGAAAGTGAGAGATTATACTGGGTGACTTTCTTGATTTAGCAAAAATATTGACAAAATTTTGTACAAGTAGAAAATCAGACATCTGTACCTTTTTTTTCTTTCCATTCAGCTAGTGTATTAAGTGCTCTGTGTATCAGGCACTACAGAGTAAGATTTAAAAGCCAGTTTCACTATCTTAATAGAGATTATAGTCTGACATGTCAATTATACACTTGAACAAATATTCACATTAAAAGTTTTAGAAAAGGCAGAGGAACCAGAGATCAAATTGCCAACATCCACTGGGTCATGGAAAAAGCAAGAGAATTCCAGAAAAAACATCTATTTCTGCTTTATTGACTATGCCAAAGCCTTTGACTGTGTGGATCACAATAAACTGTGGAAAATTCTGAAAGAGATGGGAAAATCAGACCACCTGACCTGCCTCTTGAGAAATCTGTATGCAGCTCAGGAAGCAATAGTTAGAACTGGCCATGGAACAACAAACTGGTTCCAAATAGAAAAAGGAGTACGTCAAGGCTGTATTTTGTCACCCTGCTTATTTAACTTCTATGCAGAGTACATCATGAGAAACGCTGGGCTGGATGAAGCACAAGCTGGAATCTAGACTGCTGGGAGAAATATTAATAACCTCAGATATGCAGATGACACCACCCTTATGGCAGAAAGTGAAGAGGAACTAAAAAGCCTCTTGATGAAAGTGAAAGAGGAGAGTGAAAAAGTTGGCTTAAAGCTCAACATTCAGAAAATGAAGATCATGGCATCTGGTCCCATCACTTCATGGGAAATAGATGGGGCAACAGTGGAAACAGTGTCAGACTTTATTTTTTTGGGCTCCAAAATCACTGCAGATGATGACTGTAGCCATGAAATTAAAAGGCGCTTGCTCCTTGGAAGAAAAGTTATGACCAACCTAGATAGCATATTCAAAAGCAGAGACATTACTTTGCCTTCTAAGGTCCGTCTAGTCAGGGCTATGGTTTTTCCAGTAGTCATGTATGGATGTGAGAGTTGGACTGGGAAGAAAGCTGAGTGCCAAAGAATTGATGCTTTTGAACTTGGTGTTGGAGAAGACTCTTGAGAGTCCCTTGGACTGCAGGGAGATCCAACCAGTCCATTCTAAAGGAGATCAATCCTGGGATTTCTTTGGAAGGACTGATGCTAAAGCTGAAACTCCAGTACTTTGGCCGCCTGGTGTGAAGAGTTGACTCATTTGAAAAGACCCTGATGCTGGGAGGGATTGAGGGCAAGAGAAAAAGGGGATGACAGGGGATGAGATGGCTGGATGGCATCACTGACTCGATGGACGTGAGTTTGAGTGAACTCCAGGAGTTGGTGATGGACAGCGAGGCCTGGTGTGCTGCAATTCATAGGGTTGCAAAGAGTCGGACATGACTGAGCAACTGAACTGAACTGAACAATAAAGAAAGAACTATGCAACTTGAAAAAAAAAATGCTTTAAATATCTGAAAGGATGTTGTGGTACGGAGGTGGTCCACTTGCCTTCTGTTGTTCTGAGGAGCAACATGTAGAGCAAGGAGGCAGCTTTGGGCTCAGCGTGAGGAAGAATTTGGTGTCAATTAGAATTGGCTGGAAATGGATTCTCTCAGACATAGAGTTAGGGTTCTAACTATAACTAACCTAATGAAGAAACTGGAATGACAGTGAAGAAGTTAGACTATGTATCATTAGAGACTTCCATCTGTCAGTCATCCTTGGCTGATAGTTCTTGACTTCTGAAATGGATTCCAATGTTAATACATTACTTTTGAGTGTGACACTCACCAAACCTCTACTCTGTTACCTTTTTAGGGAGTTCCCACATTAGTTGTGGTCAATGTAACTGATTTTATTTTATTTTTTTATTTTATATTTTTTTATCTTAAAAGATCTCATACTGTCAACATAACGAAAATTCTAAAGAACTGGGAGACTATAAAACAAATTCCTTTATGCCATAATTCAAATTGTTTGTTTTCTTAAGTTATTTACCTTGTTGAATCAAATACCTGTAACTTTTTAATATTTAACCACTTGTTTTAGTACTTAGTACTATATAGGCATGATATGCATTTGATCTTCTTATAAGGCATTAGAAATAATAGGAGGTAACTTTTATTCAGTTAAATTTTGAACCTTTTCAAAATGGTAATATGTTTTTAAGCTAAAATAATTTCATGTCCATATCGATTTCTCATCATAGTATATTTAAAATATCAGTTATTTCTTTGAAATAGAGCTTTGCAGTGTAAAACTTTCTTTGTCCCTGTCTTGTCTTGTTAATGTTCTGTTCTCTATAACTTTGCTTCTCTCTGTGCTTGCAGTACCTTGGGGACCCCTGTCGCTCTTCTCTTCTTTTTTCTTGTCTTATGTTATAGTTTGACAAAATCTCAAAGTGGATTTTGTTTGAATACTTCAGCCTTGGAATAAGCTATTGAATGAATTTAAGTAGCCAGAAAATGAGGTTGTATTAAAACTTTAAAAGTAGAAAATTAAAGCATTTTTAAAGAATCCTTCCTTCCTTGTGATGAATTGGAAGGGCGTTGTTCTTTTTTCAGTGCCTGACTCCAACGTTTATCTTTTAATAGTATAAAAATAGAGGTTGGACTATAGAAACCACAGTCATGCATATTTATAAAATATTCTGTGTCTTCTCTTATTGAATCAGAATTCTTTGTATGAATAATTTAAGAAATAGAGACTATAGATGCTTTAAGTGAGGGTGTAGAAAAGTGGATATGATTTGAAAATTCTTTGATTCAGGAATCTTTGTTGCATATGGCAGAAACAAAGCAAATTTCTTTAAAAGTAATGACCTTGGGGTTTTTTTTTGTTTTTTGTATTTTTTTTGAGGTAAATGGAATAATTTTCTTCTTTTTCACTGCCTCCTTTTAAGCATCCATGGGATTCTCTAGGCAAGAATACCTGAGTGGGTTGCCATCCCCTTCCCCAGGGAATCTTTCCAACCCAGGGATCATACCTTGGTCTCCTGCATTATAGGCACTTTCTTTACACTAGTGCCACTCGGGAAGCCCTCCTTTTTAAGCCACTATCGTTAACTATCAGGAACACCTGTATAAACAGAAAATAAAGCAGATTTGGTATAGAGGCAGAGTGAGCCTACCAAAGTCACTACTAGAAATGTGCAAACTGATAAATGACTGGGACTCACACTGTGCTTTAGAGACCTGGGAACGTCTAAGCCTTAAAAGTGAGGCTAGTCTGTCCTACAGTAAAGGCTACTTTCAGTCAGTACAGTTCAATTCTGTTGCTCTTTGCATCCCCATGAATCACAGCACAGCAGGCCTCTCTGTCCATCACCAACTCCCGGAGTTCACTCAAACTCACGTCCATCGAGTCGGTGATGCCATCCAGCCATCTCATCCTCGGTTGTCCCCTTCTCCTCCTGCCCCCAATCCCTCCCAACATCAGAGTCTTTTCCAATGAGTCAACTCTTCGCATCAGGTGGCCAAAGTACTGGAGTTTCAGCTTTAGCATCATTCCTTCCAAAAAACACCCAGGGCTGATCTCCTTTAGAATGGACTGGTTGGATCTCCTTGCAGTCCAAGGGATTCTCAAGAGTCTTCTCCAACACCACAGTCCAAAACCATCAATTCTTTGGCACACAGCCTTCTTCACAGACCAACTCTCACATCCATACATGACCACTGGAAAAACCATAGCCTTGACTAGACGGACCTTAGTTGGCAAATTAACGTCTCTGCTCTTGAATATGCTATCTAGGTTGGTCATAACTTTCCTTCCAAGGAGTAAACGTCTTTTAATTTCATGGCTACAGTCATCATCTGCAGTGATTTTGGAGCCCCCCAAAATAAGAGTCTGACACTGTTTCCACTGTTTCCCCATCTATTTCCCATGAAG